>VZTO01020385.1:128426-176495 GCA_013400615.1 Syrrhaptes paradoxus
ATACTGTCTGGCTAGTAATTCCAACTGGCTCTGCTTCAAATGTCGCTGCAAAATTGACCCAGAAATAGATAAAGCCCTTAAAAGCTAGAGTATGCATTTGAGATGCACTGCTATGCCTTAGGAAGTGTTGTGTCTTAAGTGTTAATGTATTTTGTGCAGGAAATAAAGAAATATAAGTAACTTTTCTTGTCTTTAAATTCTGTAGGTGTTTTTAATACAGCTGGTGGAAGTCACTCCAACCAAAATTCTAGCACTCTTAATGGTGGAGATGTCATCAACCTTAGACCAAACAAACAAAGGACCAAGAAAAACAGGAGTCTTTTTAGCAACTGCAGCATACCTTAGACCACTTTTGGAGGGAAAAAGGCCAACCCAGTGACTTGGATGAAGTTGTGCAATTGAATACAGAATAAAGCCAGCTGTAGAGGTATTTTTACCAGTGCTTTAGCAAATCCTATGCCTAAGGGATCCTTGATAGAGGGTGGATTTATACAAACTTGCTGCTGCAGTGTTTTTTGGTGTGTGGAGTGAGACACCTCGTGGCAAACACAGAACTGTGTCTGCCCCGTGCACGTCGTAGAAATTAGACAAGCTTCTCCTTTTTCAAGGAATTATTTACAGAGCTATGAACTAGGTATTGCTGAATTGCAAAGCACATTTAACGTAAGGATAATACTTACAAGTATCGGTACAGACTATAACACTATGGCCCAAGGTAAAGTAGCAACCTTGCAACTAAATTTCAAAGAAAATGTTAGAATTGTTTAGTCAGGACACTAAGAAGATAAGTGAAGAGCAAAAAGAAGATGCTACATTTTGTGCCTGACTATATTAATATGGATTCTGGCAGTTCTGTCAGCACAATATACTTGTGTTATATATATGAGTGCTAAGGTATATATGTAAAAATTTTGGTATGAATATTTAGGCTAAATTTCAGTGTATACATTACTCAAAGATCAGCTAAGGATCATAAAATAGCATCTTCCAAAAAAAATTTTCCTTTAAAAATGTTGCATTTCAGATGAGGCTTTCCCAGCTCCCACGGTGTACGTTTAACTTGCTATACTTTGGGCCTAGAGGCTTAGATTTAAAAATGTATGGTGCCAAAAATGCTCCTTCTTTCTACCTAATGCTGTGCTACCGATGTTTCTATAAGCTTGTTTTTCTAACTCTTAACAGGCTGAACAAATAACACAGTCTTTGACACTAATAGCTATTCAGGAGGAACGTACAATCTAATCATTCCTGTTGAAATTTGATTGTTGTATCCTGTGTTGTATATGAAAAAGGAACTTGCAAAGTGGTGTCACAAAATATTTATCTTCTTTGAAAAAAAAATTTTATAGATACCATAAACTGAGTTATGGAGGATCCAAAAAATTGCAGCTGATGACTGAATTACATTAATAAGACATTCTTGAATCTTGTCTCAGATTCAGAGTTAGCTGCTGGTTACAGGAAATCTAATTCTGTAAGATCAGAGACATGGCAAAAATTTTTCGAAGTGCTTAAATAATTTTACAGAATTGATTTAGGTGTTTAGGAGCCCAAATCTAAATTGAAGTTTAGGCTTAGGCTTCTAAATCACTAAGGTGCTTTTAAAAATGTTAAGCAAGATATCTTTTATTTACCAAAAATAAACACTTTTAAATCCTCTTCAAGAGCATGCATGCCTTTTAAAAAAATATCCATATTGTTTACATGTTTTTGTATGGTATGATATAATTTTAACTTTCTAGGATTTCTACAACAAACTGCCGGTGACAAATGCAAAATATGCTGCTTGAAAAAAATCAAAGTTTTAATAGTTTTTTAAATGGTGTATGAGAATGAAAATGAGTTGAGTGATCATGTATATTTTTGGAGGAAGGACTTTTCACTGTGTGAATTCATGTTGGAAGCTTGACTTACTTTGTTTCTAAGTCAATGAGTATCAAAACTGAAATGTCCTCTTTTTCCCCACTGTCTGCAGGGAGAGAAGTGGGTGGCAAGTTATGCACAAACACGAAAGATCTCTGAACTCTGTATGTTATGTTTATTGTATTAGCCTTTCTACTGAGTACTGTTGTTTCTTTGACAACCTGTTAAAGCATCTCTTGTTGCTGGCAAGAAGGCAGCCTTCAAGGCACTTGATCCCCTTTGCTGTTGCAGCAGAACTGTGTGTTCTTCACCATAATGTTTCCTATATTTTATTGTGGATAAAGGTCTTTATTTTTTAACATTTAATCACTATATGTATGTACAATGGAGTCAAGTGCTATCTGTTTTAGCAATTTAAGAAGTAAGGTACTTAGGATAAGACTTAACGATTGTACATCATGGGGCCACCTTACAACTTCAGGATGTAGGATAGAGTGTATGCATGAAGAATTTTAACAACTGTTTTTAATATGGAAACTTTTACATTTCATTGCCTGCCTGCCTGTTTCACATTTTTTACTCCTTTTTCTTGAAAAAGAAACAAAACCACCAGGTGTCTGAAACATCTTTTTTGCCTTGTGTGACTTCATACAGAGTGCTGAAAAATAAGTCTTTATTACGTATAATGACCGTTTGTACTGTCACATGTCATGCTGTAGACATTGTGCTATTACATAAGCCTTTTGCATTTAAGGTCTGTCCTTAACCGCTGTTCTAAGGACTGAAAACTCAGCAGAAACGTTCATAGATGGAGACTTGACAGACTTGCTAAATTTAGGATATGTTGAAATTTAGTACACATACTCTAATGTAGGAGTATATATTTGCAGCATTGCCTAACAGTGACTTTTCATTTCATTCCCACCTCAAATCTAACGTGGCTCTTTCTTTGTTGTGACTCTGCAGTGCTTGCTCTCTAGTACGACTGAGATGGAGATTGTCCAAATTAGCATTTTTCTGGGGAATACTCTGCATGTATGCTGCTTGAAAATCTATTTTTTATCCTACTGGGGTTAGTGTGTAGATGTAAACCAGATGACCTGCATATTGCAGGAATCCTTAGGTATTCACATCACTTTTCTGTGGGTGTGACTTTCTCCTTTTGGATGGAGAGACGTGCCTAAACATTTAGCACTCACAGTGTCCCTGGTGAATAATTTTTATTACAAACATTGCTCTATTCTCAAAGCATTCTCATTAAAATATCATGTTTAATTACCAAAACCTACAGGTGCAGAGCTGGTAATAAGAATGCCCATCTCTGTGATCTCTGTGGCAGATCAGCGTCCTGGGTTAGGAGCAACACGTGCTCCTACCACGAGACACAAAGTTTTCTTCTGTGAGACCAAGCTCATTGCACTCCCATTTTAGCTGTTAATCTCCTGAATAGCTCATTGGCTGTATGATCTGAATCTCACCAAAATTCTTAGCTTTCAAATGGTAATGCTACCACTAGCAGAAGCCTGTAAGTGATTTTTAATGCCTCAGTGAAATAAGTATTCACTGCAGAGCATGGCACTAAAGCATGTCACTCCTGCGTTGTCTCCATTCAGTGAATGGGTGTTCTCCCAGTAAGCGGGGCGTCTTTTGATGCAAAGCGGTAATGCTAGGGTTGTATTTCCAACTGGAAATAACAAATCTCAAAGTTGTAATACTGATCACACTAAGATTTTTGTGCTTGTGTGTGTGTGGTTAATTTAACAAAAAAAAAAATTATTCCTCTTAAGACAATTTTGGAGCTTTCTTATTTTCAGTGTTTCTTAAGGCAACGGTTACCTTTTTTAGGCAAAATGCCTGAATTACCATACTGTCAGTCTGATTTCCTGTTTAATTTTGTTAAGCTTCAGTAAAATTTGTCACTTTTTTTTTTCCCTTCCATTATTGGGCTACAGCATAGCTGACGCGTGGTTTTCCTTTGTGTCACTTCTGTAGATGTATGTTATACTAAAGGGAACTGAGCAGCTGAACACATTGTACTGCCTGGAGGTTATGAAGGGGTACGTGAACTTTGAACCTGTTAATTCATCTATTCCCGTTGATAGCTACCAGTTAATAATAGAATCAGTGATTTGCACTGTGGAAAACTTGAGGGAGCTTAGTCATACAGCAAACGAACAAGCACGGTTCCTGGATTCCAGTGACGGTACCTCAGCCCCTACTGCTTTCCTAAATGTAATCCCAGACCTCTGGCTGAAGTTGCAGCACCTGAACACCAGTTGTACGTAAACCAGAGAGCAAGCATGGTCCAACAAGCTTGATTTCATCAAAACTACCTTACCGTCTTTTTGTAAGTAGCAACAGTTGTACGTACCTTCTTTTTAATGCTCCGATAGTATTAGCAGAAGAAAATACTCTCTGTTGAATATGGCATCCAAATAGGTAATCAAAATCATAGAAGAAATGCAGCAATGCTTAAAGATGAAAGGTGCTATAATAGAATAAGAGGAACTTTCAAAGAGTTCCATGTAAAGAAGTGTTCTATGTGAGTCATCTCAAAGCCAGGTGAGTCCTAATACGGAACCAGACTCATTCTCAGGTTTCTAATAGTAGGGTAAGACTGATAAATAATTTGTGGAGTGAGTGTTCTTTCTTCTCTTGCCAAGATAAATGTAGTTCAGCAGCAGTGACTAAAGTTGGTCAAAAAAAAAGTAAAAATTAATCTGGACCAGGAGAAATGCCACTCTCATTGTGTTGGTCAAAGAAATTAAAAATTAATCTGGACCAGCAAGAAATGCTGCTCTCATGGTGAGGATTAAGATGCATCATTACTAATAAATGACATACTCAAATTTGCAAGTCCACGTGAATCTGAATGCTAAAAACAGTGCACATAACTGTTTCTATCACCATCATGATCTCAAGTAAATGTAATATATTTTTAGAAAAAAATTCAACTTACTGTAAATCCTCAAGTGGAAAAATAAATGTTTAAAAGGGAATATTTTGTGTATGCCGTTCCTGTAAAATTCCTGTGAGTTAATTCTGCTGTTCTCTGGGAAGTGACATTAGTTGTATCATGCAACTTGAACATCATCATTTGAGTACTGTTCAATCACTACTTCTGTGTTTATGTTCGATTGTCAGTGTATTAAATTCCAAAAAATTGCTCTAACGCTGTAGCTGTGCGACCTGAATCTGCTGAAGAAGCTAATGTGCGTGGTTCTAGTCCATGTGTTGTGAACATTTGGGATCCAAGGTAGCACATTAGATACTCTCAAAGGACCAAGTGTGGGCACCCCAGTCTAATAGAAATGCTGTTTCTGAGCTCTTACTTCCGATCTCTTTGCCACACAGTTCAAATACAAAATACGGATTCTGTTCAGCTCTCTCTGGCCATTTTACTTTTCATGATTGGTCCGGCTAATACAGTGACAAGGTTTAAGTGAATGGTTGTAGACATTGGAAGTGGCATTAAAATATCCCTAATGTATCAAAGATGCCTGATGATTTTTTTTTTCTTTTTTAGTGAAACAAAGCTCAGCACCTGGGTCTGCCTCTTTACCCAGGTATTTAAGGAATGTGGGAAGTAATCTCCTCCTGCTTCCTCTTGCATGCAGTTTTGCACACAGAAGAGCAATTTGCTTGCTTAACACCCCTGTAAGGATTAATTAGCAATGTTTTAGGCAAGGAAAAAAAAAAGGTGTCTTTTGCTGTGTCTTACAGGTATGACTGTGTGAAAGAAACTTTAAGCACAGTATCATTAGTTTTAAAATCAGATTATTCACATGTATGGGATCTTTAATGGATGTGGTATGTCAGTATGCAATCTTACAGCACCGCTGAGGGTAGTGATGGCTGTATTGCCAACCTCCTGTGGGTCAGGCAACACAGGATTTAGGAAGAGGGAAGGCAAACAGAAGAAAATTTGAAAAATAAACCAGTGACTGAGGTCAAAATAAGTCTAATCTCCACTATTGACTCACCTGTCAAGCAGGTTGTGATCACTGTATTTTGTCCTTGAAAACAAAAACACTTGTACAAGTGCTGTAAAAAAATAAAAATACTTTTAACTATTGGTACAATGAAGAGCATCTAAAAAAGAAAACAATCGCTTTTGGCCTCAATAACCTTAAAATGGCCTTTAAAAAAACAAATATTGAAGGAATAGTCTAAGCATCAATAAACTATGTTCAACATCACTATTTCACAGCATGGTTTCTGAGAACAACCCCTGCTGTGTATTAGTGTCAAGAGGCTTAATGCTGTTAAATAGCTGGAAGCTTTACTTCTCTTGTTAAAGTTCCCAAGGATCTAAAATATATTAAAATAGACTAGTTATTTCTAAAATGGAATTGTAGAGTTAATGTCACTAAAGTTGTAGAACTTTTTGCAATCTCTGCTGAAACTTCGACTGCAAGCAAACTCTACGCCCACCCTAAAATCTGCAACTTTTGACCCATAGCCACTGGAGCAGGGTGATGATGAGCAGAAATTATAGGGCATGAGAGGGTGGAAGAGGGGAAAAAAAACCAACCCCACTCACCCAAAGAGTAACAAAGTGCACTGTCATCCAACGCAAGAAACAAATGTGGGATCTCCCAGTTGAGAATCCACCTGTCTCACTCTGTTGCTTCACAGATGATGATGCAGAACAAATCTGCGGAATAGTAGCTGATAAAATAGAATTCCCCTTTATATTATCTTTGGAAAATAAACACAGCAACCTCAAACTACAGGTAGATGGTAGGAGGCAGGATGGATCACTGGGCAGGCGTGGAAGGCTGTGTAGCGAGTGCTGGAGCTCATTTCTAGCCATGGCTGTGACCTTGGGAGGGATGTGTTGCTTTTCACGTCTCCAGTTATGATCCAGAGGTACCTTGTCTCTTGAAAGTATTGTGATCTGCTTATGAACACTTCCCAATTCTTAAAAATGATAAATGGTAATGAGTAGGACAGTGTGGTGTTTATCAAAATACAATATACAGTTTATTAATGTTTTTGATTTATTGCCTTGATTTGTATTTTGTCCCCAAAAGTCTGTTTCACACACTATGTATACAGCAGAGAAAAGCTGAAATATCACTACATAACAAAACAACTTTTAAAAAACCCCAGGAGAATGGAGGAAAGGCTAGATTTTGATGGTTTCTGACAGTTCAGCAGAAGCACAATTACAATTTGCAATGGAGCAGTATCAACTCTACAGGAGAACTGATAGCATTCATTATTGCCAAAGGAAAATGCCAATGCTACCAAAACCCATTAAATGCTTGCACCTCACAATCAAAGACACTTTGGTGCATGTGCATGTGTAAATACGCGTGTACTTGTACAGAGAATTTTTTTCTTAGCTTCTGTGTGCTTTTTATGGAGATTTGCTCATCCTGCAATTTGCCAGGAGCCAGGAGGACAGCTTAATCCTGTTTGCTGTTGCAAGACTGTCGAACAGATGATTTCTGATGCTCCAACAACGTGATTGACTTTTCAGAATTTTCTAAGTTTCTGAGCAGAGTCTCTAGCCGCCTTTTGATCTTCTTCTGATCCTCAATGGCACATCCGATTACCACAGACTGAAATTTCTGATCGATGGGTCCTGCTGGCACATCAGATGTGCATGCACCGTAAAGCGACATTAAGCGGATTTTGGCGTCTTCCAAATCATCTAGAAGTTTATTAACAATCTCATCAATCATCTTCGTGGCATGCAGTAGGGATTCCTGCTGCTGGGCGTTTCGGATGGTTTCTACAGAAACCTCCACAGTGAGGGTTCGACCCATCAGACGATTAGCAGTCAAGTTAAGTTCTTCTCTCTCACCTAAAGTGCAAACAAGAAAGTGTTCTAGGTTACAGGTGAATACTTTCCTGTGCAAATAACATCAGCGAGACAATCAAACTGCTACAATAAACAAGGTTGTTTTTTTAAATGAGTCAATGTCAATCCACAGGATTTCCAGGGGCCAGAAATGAGTTTTTTGCATTTGCCTAAGTCCTACTTATTGCACAGAAGCCAGCGTCTTCTGATTCCAAACGAGGCATTAATCTCTACTAAAAATGTAAACAATGCTTTTCTGCTGCTGACACAATGCATGCAACGTTATCAGGAAATATTGTTCATAACGGAGCAGGCACATTAAGGACCTTCTGTGCCACTGTGAGGGAGAGATTTAGACAGCACCCCAAAAGGCCATAAAGAGAAAACTGATTTCTAACTACCAGATGCAATTAGGGGCCATGAAAAAAAATGGTTCTCTACTTTCTGAAAATGGAAGTTTTTTTCCTAAAATACAGACACAACATATTTGACATGTAAGCTCTTGCAGAGCCAATAAACTAGCAATTTAAAGCACCTAATATAAAACATACAGCTGTAGGGAATATATTTAAAGCCATATATCACAGAACCATGACAACCATGTTAATTCATTAGGTTCTTGCAGGCCATCCACTTTGTAGCACTGGTGCCTGTCCAGCAGTCAAAGCCATTAAAATGCTGGGTTTTTCCACAATATTTAATCATCATCATAATTATCAACAACTTCTCTCCCTCAGCTGAGCTGTATTAACCCTGATTTTGAAAACAAATCAGTGAACTGAGTATGGGCTGTCACACAGCCAGCAGTGACGTGCATGGCAGACCCCCCAGCTGAGCAGCACGTCAATACAGTCAAGAACAAGGGGCTCCCAGGGTAAGGGATGGCCCTTCAGGAACCTTAGCTGGCCCCACTGCCCATACCTTTACCAGCAGCAAGCACAGAGACAGCTGCTCCCTAAGGCACGGGCTGGTTTGACTTTGGGCCAGTTGGAAGGGAATGGCAAAGGAGCTTCTCACCTTCACTGATGTGCCTCATATCCTGGCTGTTCTGTATGTTGTGGATCATTTCTAGCAGGATTTCTTTCTCTTGTTCCATAGCAGATGCTGCGTCACGGAAAGCCTCTACCCTGAACATGGTTGAACCAAACAGAATGTTTACATCATAAACCAGCTGTTCACCTGTACAGCTGCCAAGAGCTGTTGTTTTTTTTTTTTTAATTTCAGCTTAAGAAGTACAGCCAGTTCTTCATTATCCATAAGCCAGACTCTCTGATTTCAAGAGCTTCTCCCATATCTTCACTTCTCAAGACTCAATATAATTTTAAAAAACAAATTGGGTGAAAATAAAACCCCAAACAACAGTAATTTGATCAGACTTAAATCTTCTGTTTTACTGACAGTGCTCTTCTATCCTACTCCGTGGTTAGTTTGAATATCCAGAGTATGACGGTACTACAGCCTTGTAGCTAACTGGCAATTATCATCAGCTGCTTAACTAGAAGAGAAACAGACCAAGTCCCCATCAGGGAACTTAGGAGTGAAGGTTGCAGCTGCAGGATGGCGGGAGCAAGGGGCCCTGGCTCCCCCGTCACCCCCAGGCCAGTGGTGCAGAACCCCCAAGACCCACCGACAAAGCAATAAACGCTCCAGACAACTCAAACACCGTGTAGCCAAACAACCCCTTTCCTGAAAAAAACGGGTGAGAGGGACAAAGCTCACATGCTGTTACTAACATTAGGGGGGCCCCCTCCTGAGGGGCGTGCCTTGGTCGCTGGGAGAAGATGCTGGACCAGCTGCCCTCAGGGTGTTCTCCCTGGAGCGATGCTCTCTGTGATTCACACGGGGAGGAAGCTGCTGTGGGAGCAGCTCCTGTCTCTGGGCTCACCAGGAAGCATGAAACTCAGCTCCTCCCAAAACCAGACCCCTACTCCAGTCCTGTTCACTGCGCTGAAACTCAACGCGTGTCACAGTTGGGGAGAGGGGAAGGCCCTACTCTCCCTGACAGCTCCTCAGACTCGGTCAGCTGGCTGGTTGGGTGCCCACAGCCTGCCCTCCTCCTTGTGGCACAAGGTACTGCCCCAGCTGGCCACGGGCAATGCGAAAGGGCCACACTAGGAATCTGAGTCCGTTCCTTAATTCATGCTTTATTCCCCACCGCGGTTTTAAAGAGGGGGCTCTTGCATTCATTTGAGAAATAGAGAAAAGCACATCCGGGAACTGTCTGCTTGGGAGAGCAGGGACAAGAAGGAAACGTCCCCCTCCTTTGGCTCTGCAACTGGCTGCAGAAGCTGTGCCAAAAACATCAGCCCTGCACCACTCCCAGACCCCACAGAAAGAGGAGCATCGGGTGAGCCTGGCTGACAGATTTGGACGCTTTCAGAGCGCAGCTCGGGAGGTCTAGCTGCTGTGAGCAGCACGGGATCCTGAAATATTTATTAAACCTAGCCAGAAAAAGGGAAACAACCCAAAACACTGTTGAGTCTCCTAGGTGCTCTGAACTCTTCAGCATTACTGGATGCTGCCCTGAAATGGTTCTGGGTCACTGCTGCTTCTGGCAGTAAGGGCTCATCATCTCCCCAGACTGCTACGGAGCTGCTGCTCCTTCCTCAAAGGCTGGCTGAGGGCAGGTGACTGCGGAAAAACAGCCGTAAGAGAAAAGAGGGCAAAAGAAGGCAGAAAAGCAGGAGCAGTTCAGGATATCAATAGTCACACTTTACATGCAGCCTGCTCACGAAATGGTTCTGTATTACAAAACATTTAGCCTAATTTAGTCAGTGAAAGCACAAGCTTTGGGCCTTGCCTTTAATGTTCATTCTGAGGAGGAGTGGGAAAAGTTAATGCAATGCAAATTCTTGCCGAGAGCAAATACTTTTAATTATTATTTTGGACTGGTTAGTAAGAGCAATGAGGCAGGTGGAGTCATTTCATACTTCAGATGTCTGCACTTTATAATTTAGGAAGCCTAGCAATATTTTCATAAATGTCTCGACATGCCTTTTTTAAAAAATAGTATTTTCACAATTTTAAAAATGCATTGTGGTCACTGGAAAGCTTAAAATTAAAATTTGGAAGTGCAGAATTTAAATTTTAATAGTGTTTTTTAAATTGGATTCAGTATATCATTGTACTGACTTAAAAACTAAAGGTCTGCCTTCAGTGGATGGATCACTCCATGATTTCTCCAGGCTTTGCTGGGTCCGATGAAGAATGTGGAAAAACTGCACTGCAGAGATGCATCCTGAATTGGTGCAATTCTAAAGACAGTGTCTAAAACACCACTGCTTCCAAAAGCCAGCTACTGGTATGCAAAGTAGGACCTAAAAGCCAAATCACCAGAATTAACGATTGTATGCTGCAAAAAAAACAACTAGAACTTTGACTGACATTATTTTACAGAAGGTCATATAACCAAATCAAGAGAACTATTTTATTTGCTTCTTGGGAATTATTTTAACCATTTTTTCAACTGCAATACAGAGTGCCAGACAACTAAAATCCACGGGGATTTTCACTTTAGTGTATTGCTTCCATAAAGGGCAGTCGAAACGAGCGCCTACCCCAGCACCGTGCATCGGCACGTGAAGGAGGCACAGCAGCTCCTGCCGCCAGGGCAAAGGGACGGGGAAGCAGCACTTCAGGACTCCCCCACATCTCTGCTACCCCTTCTAAAAATTCCCATCTTGACCACTTATGAGCAGCGTGATGGGACTAAATAACCCTAAAAAAATCAACTCCTTGGGTTTCCGAGACCTCTCGAGGGCAGGGTGGATAACACAGCATACTGGCACGTCAGCAGCCAGCCAGTCGGCAGGAGGGACCCCCTTGAACAGAAGATGAGGGGAAACGGCCGGAGAAGGCAAGAGAAGGGGCGGAGGAAACAGCCAGCTGTCGCGGCGAGGGACCTGGGCTTCATGGAGGTCAAAGGAATGGTACAGGATCATTTCAGAACAGCGCTCTCGGGGGAAAAAAAACCAAAAAAACCCAAGGAAACCATTCACGCTCCAGAGACGATGTTGGGGGGCTTTATGAAGGTGAGATATCCACCAAAGCCTCACCCTATTTTGCCGCCCTGACTTGGACCGAGGCCTCTAGCCACCTCCTGGGATGGGTCCCCCCCCCAGCTCCTCCTGTGCCCCAGGCACAGCCTGGAAGAGACCTTGGCCCCAGCACAGACCGCACGCCTTTCCCTCAGGCCCACACCTTGCAGTCAGCTCTCATAATTTCTTTCCTAAAATGTGCTTTGACTTCATAGGTTTGTGTAAATCTTTACTTTCTTGGGGTGGGGGCTAAATAAAAAAATAAAATTGAAGAGGTAAAGCTGTAGCAGAGGTAGAAGAGGATGGAAACAGTCCAAGTCTCAAAAAAATAACCAGCCAAAGAACAGGCAAAGAAAAGAGAACGCAAAATACTCGTATTAATGCCCAATTATCTTGATGCAGCTGTGTGGTCTTTTTCTAACAGATGAAAACAACCAATCATATTTTTACTTGGAGTGTATTTGTCACTTTGAACGTCAACTAAGTATTCCATCCATTACCTAAGACTAAGAAAACATTCCTGACTTGTGATTTTTCCCGGTCCGAGCGTGATTAGCTGCGCAGTGCCTTTCTTTCCTACATACCATTTACATGAGCAGAGCATTCCCCAGGGAACAGGTGGACCAGCCTGTGCTTTTGTTTCCAGATAAGAAACTCTATACCCGCTTTCTTCTGACAGCTGCAATAACTCCATCTCTTAAACTGCTCACTGCTAAAGCTTGCACGCTGGAGGTACAGTTACGTTTTCAAAGGAAATAAGAAACATCTGAAGATGATGCAGCTTTTTCCTGAAACAGAGATGAGCACACTGCACAGAGGCAAAGCCGGGGGTTTCACCCTGGCATCCTCAGCTGCTTAAACTGGGTTTCTGTTCTCAGGCGAGGGTCCCATGAACATTCAAATGAATGGTGGGGGAATACGGTTGTTCTGAAGGTGAACAGGAGGAAAAATACAAAAAATAGTAAAAAAAAAAACCATGAGTCTGACTTATCTTATGTATCATGACACCTAGGACTGCCTGTTCACTTAACATGACCACCAGAACGTGGTGACTCATAAACAGAGACGCTGGTCCCGCTTCCAGCTGCTCCCGATATGTCTTGGCATTCACCAGCAGCCACGGCAACACGAAGTCTGCGCCCGTTCAAGGGACAAACCCGCCACCTGCTCGCCTTGCCGACCCTGCTGGGGCAGGCAGTGCTGCTCCCTGGCAGCCAAATTAGTCCCCCTTTCCTGCTCAGTTTCCCTACAAAAGCAGGTCCCTCCGCAAACACCTGGCAGGGAGGTACAAAAAGACCCCATTACTGTTGGAAAGGCAGCTCTCGCGGTGGAAGGAGAAGAGGGAAAGCTGTTCGAACCAGAGCGTTTCTGATGGCCACCGAGAGAGAGCTGCTGTGGGGTTCAGGCAGCCTTAAGCAACTTGAGAACTGAGGATTGTCGAGGGGTTTAATTAAAGGCTGCAGTTCATTTTGACAAATTTTCACTTATTATATTTACAAGCAACATCTCAAGAGTCTATAGCTAAACTGAACCAGCTGGAGAACTGTGGAAGCTCTTCCTCCTGTCATTCAAATAACTTGGAAATGAGGCATGTTGATTAGCTGTGCATGGGGAAAAAAAAAAGGATTTGAGTGAGTTTATTAGAAGTAGTTTGACTCTTTTTTTCCGCATTTAGAACTAAGCCTGTTTGAAAGACCCAAGCAAACTGGGAATTTTAATTTGGGGTTTAATTTCTGGTTAACCAAACTGTCTGCTGTGTTTCAGAGTCACTTAGCAAATTTAAAACACATTTTTGCATATTCTGCTGCTTGTTTGCTAATTATATACCCATGCACTAGACCTGGATGTGAGCAGCAAGACTTGTTTGCAGACAGTGATTTTGTTTAGTCAAATTCAGAGAAGTCTGCCAAGGACTTCAAGGAGATTTAATCAAGCTAAGTGAAAGGCTAATATAATAGCACACAAAGTCCACTCCTGAATAATGCAAAGTAATGCAGGCAGAAAGGGGAAAACGCAACTCCTGTATCCCACAGAGCTCCCTTAATTACAGGAAAGTCCTGGAAACATTCTGGGTGGTTCTGTGAAAGCTGCTGATCAATATGCAGCTGTAATGAAGGAAAGGGCGTGTTGAAACAGCACCGGCCGGAGGTGAACCAGTGGTACAGCCACAGCACCCTGACAGCCATCCGCCTCAGAAAGCGCTCTGTGTAATCAGGCAGAGCTGAGAGGATGAGGAGGATGGTTAGTGGCAAGGAACCATCTCTCATGCGGCCGAACTGGGGAAAAAAAAAATCAAATGGGATTGTCTGGGGAACATCAAGTGGCAGGGGGAGACAGGACGCGTCTCGGTGCAAGGACGAGACACGCATCATATTCGCAACTGCTTTGGGAAAACACACCTAAGCTGCGAAAGGCAGCGGTGCCCACGCTGCGGTTAGAGAGGGGCACCGGGGACACCCCCAGCCCCGCGGCCCGGGGGCACACCGCCTCCATCCCCGGCTGGCCGGCATCCTCCCGCGGACACCCGCCAGGGGCCCGCTCCCGCCGTGTCACCGCAGCCGAGGCTCCCCGCGCTGCGAAGGGTGACAAACCCCAAAAGCCCTTTGGCTCTTTCCCTGAAAAACGCCTGTTCCCGTCCATTCCCGTACGCGTTCCCGCTTCCACGCGTTTCCAGGCCGCGCTCCTTCCCCTCAGAGCAGCAGCTGCCGCTTGTGACCCGGCCCCCGCCGCCCCCATGAAGCGGGACCCGTTCTCCCTCCCGACACCCCAGCGCCGCTCCGCTCCCCTCCCTCCCGCACCGCCCGCGGCCCCCTCCCGGCCCTGCCCGGCCGCAGCGCTGCGCGGCGCCGCCGCCCTCCGGGGCCCCACCTGAGCTCCAGCTGGTCCAGGTTCTCGAGCAGGCGGCTCGAGCGGTCCGCCATGGAGGTGGAGCGGTAGAAGCGGCCTCGGAGCTGCCCGCCGGACTGCTGCTGCTGCTGCTGCTGCTGCGCCCCCTCGCTGGCCTTGGCGCTGATCTTGGCCTGGGCCATAGCACCCGCCCGCTGCCGGCGGCGGATCCTCGCTGCGGCCGCTCCCTCCCCTTGTCCCGCAGGCGGCGGCGGCGGCCGAATGCCGGCACCTCGCTCATGGCCAAAGAANCGACCCGCTGCTCCCCGGGCGGCTGCGGGGCGGCTCAGCGGGACAGGCTGGCTGGCAGGACCACGCACCGCTTCCTGGCAGCAGCAGCAGGGCTGGGGGCAGCAGCGAGCGGGGGGTGGAGGTGGGTCCCGCGCGGGGATCGAACCCGCTGCAGCCAGGCGCTGCCCGGGGTCACCGACCCCTCGGTGCCCCCCGTGTCCTGTCCCGCGCGGGTGCCCCAGCGTGGTGCCAGCGGCCACGTGCGCCGGCCCAGGGGGGCCAGGGGGTGCCTCTGCTGCGCCCCGGGAGCTTTCTGGGGCACAGGGAGTCCCCGCGCTGTCCCTGCCCCCAGTCCCCGTCCCGACAACAGGAGCAAAGCCTGGGGCAGCCCCCGGCAGCCCGAGCTCTCTCGCTNTCCAGCTGGTCCAGGTTCTCGAGCAGGCGGCTCGAGCGGTCCGCCATGGAGGTGGAGCGGTAGAAGCGGCCTCGGAGCTGCCCGCCGGACTGCTGCTGCTGCTGCTGCTGCTGCGCCCCCTCGCTGGCCTTGGCGCTGATCTTGGCCTGGGCCATAGCACCCGCCCGCTGCCGGCGGCGGATCCTCGCTGCGGCCGCTCCCTCCCCTTGTCCCGCAGGCGGCGGCGGCGGCCGAATGCCGGCACCTCGCTCATGGCCAAAGAAGGAGCCCGCCCCGCCGCCTGCCCCCGGGCCACCCNGGGGATCGAACCCGCTGCAGCCAGGCGCTGCCCGGGGTCACCGACCCCTCGGTGCCCCCCGTGTCCTGTCCCGCGCGGGTGCCCCAGCGTGGTGCCAGCGGCCACGTGCGCCGGCCCAGGGGGGCCAGGGGGTGCCTCTGCTGCGCCCCGGGAGCTTTCTGGGGCACAGGGAGTCCCCGCGCTGTCCCTGCCCCCAGTCCCCGTCCCGACAACAGGAGCAAAGCCTGGGGCAGCCCCCGGCAGCCCGAGCTCTCTCGCTCAGCCAGACGGCCGGGGAGCGGCCATGCAGAGGTCAGTACCTTTTTTCGCCCTGTTCAAGGTGGGAGCTGTTGGGATGAAGATTTGCCTTCCAGAACTGTTCCACACTCTTGGTTCATTGGTTTGGTCTTTAAAGAGAGCAAGAAACAACACCATCAACGTGATTTTTTTTTTTAATATAAAGCTTTCAAAAAATTGAGCTACAAAGCTGAAGCATCTGAAAACACAAGCGAGGGGAGGAAGAAAAGAAATGCTTTAAAAATCAGGAAGCCTGTTTGAAGGGAGAAAAAAATTGGAGAAAAGCAAACCAGAGAGAAACTTTACTGTAAGCAGAACCTGGACAGTAGTCCTAAAACAAGATATTTGGGATACTGCCACTGATAGCAATTCTTTCTGATGCTGACTTTATGAGTCCCCTGCCCAGCTGCAGAAGAAAAGCCATTCTACCAACCCTTACTGTCCACGATAATACAAAAACACTTACTGGGAATGAAATTGTTTCATGTTCTCTTTCTATGCCAAAAAGAAAAAATGTATCTATTGCATGGCAGCCCATGTAGTGGATCTACATCTGGCAATGCCTTGTTCTGAGATCCTGTGTAACGTGACTGTATGACACGGTAGCTTCTCTCTCACCAGCACCCACCCTACCAACTGAGCAAACGACTGGCACAGAAAACTCTTGTACTTCAGGCTCCTGCTGGGGCTGTTGGTTCCAGCAGTTCAAGTCACACATAGACTTTACTTGCCACTACTGTGAGTATTTAAAAAAGAATTTGCTTATCCCAAAAGTCCAGGTTTGGGCAAATATCCCGTGGCTCTAAGAGACCAATTTTTGGCACCCAGCTAAGAGGGATGTTGTTGCACAGGGATACTGTTTTGTGTGCTTACCCTGCTGCGATTCAAAATAGCTTTTGTCTCAGGCTCATCAATTCAGAATGATATCATGTCCCAAGCATTCTTGTTAAAGTAATTGCCTGAGTTTTCTGTTTTATGTAGTTGGATAAGTAAGGCTCGTTGCCATAACTTCATTTGAACAATTGTTCCATCCATCTCTCAATGGTCTTTGTAGGAGATAATTAAAAACCGCTTCCCACCCCAAACATCTACAAACAGAAACCAGTTGCAGCCATGACATGCAGCCTGCAAACATTTTTTTGTAGGATCCTTCTTTCCTATCCTTCTCATGGCAACTTATTCAGTATCAATTCGACTGAGTTTAAAAAGCAGAAACTGAAATAGCTGAATGGTTATGAACATTTTTTTCTTTGCAGAGGGATTTAGTTCCACGCAGGCAGAAGCTGCAGTGAAACACGGGCACAGAACAGCTGTAGATCCCGTGTCCAAACACCACGTATGACTTGCCCTCTTTGACGACAAAATGGCATTTTACACTGGAAGTGAGAATAGCACAAACCATGGAACCAAAACACGGGTTAAAAGCAAAAATGGTCTCATGTGACATGCTTCGACATCACTGCCTGTGCAACCCAGGATATTGCCCCATTTAGAAACTTGGAAGGACCATGAAAACGGCTTTTCCTTCTCTCTAGAGGTGTAGATTGCCCCCTTTCCCCCTCTTTCTTCCTGAGGTACATAAAGGGGCAGTTGTCACCACTTTTCCAAAGTAATAGATGGCTGGGCTGGAAAGACAGGGAACTGGGAAAGGCTGCAGGAAGGGAAGCAACTCACAGCTGAATTGGACAAGAAGTTTGGGGACGCAAAAGGCAGGAGTTAGGTCCTTCAGGGCCACAAGGCAACAGGAAGAGGAAGGGCCCTCATGTCTGAGACCAAGCACAGCCTTCATCCTCCTTGCGGGCTGGGATGCAGAACGGTGATGGCTGGGTGAGGACCGCTGTGCTGCCATCCCCACCTCCCCCTCTCCCCGTCGTCTCCCCTGTTCTGTTCATGTGAGGGACTGCACAGCCCTGCTGTGGCCATGGGCACCAGCGAGAAGAACATGGGAGAGGGTGTGCACCGCATGGTTTCTGCACTCCTGCCTCAGTGGTGAAGCCGCTGGCTGTCTCCTGTTCAAACGACAGCATTGTAAAAAATGAGTGCCACTTGCAAAACAGAGCAACATACAGAGGAGTCTCACTCACGCACACAAGGTCCCCTGACATAGCAGGAAGAGCAGCTTTCCCAGGCCTTGGATGTCTGATGTATCTGTACAAGTCCCAGAACCAGCGAGACAATCTACACCAAAGGAACTCCAAATTGTCACATTGCTAAGTGGCACCTCAGTTCCAACTTTACCTTATTCCAAACCCTGATACATACCTTGTCACGTACCCTAACACTTAGATGTGAGCTGTCATGGAATAGGATCAAAGAAAAAGTCAACACCCAAGAAATGCTATGCCAGATTATTTTCCTCCCTGCACTTACAGGAACTTCATCTGAAGAACATTTGCTATACGCAGGTGTTACGGGAACACAACAGTTCCCATACATAGCAGAAGGATGCAGTCATGGCTTGGGCCAGCCAACCAAAAGCATCTTGAAGTCTCCCCAACACTGTAACAATAGCAGTAATGATGGGCCAACGTGAGTTTCTGGGACATGTTTTCAATCAAAATACAGGAGGCTTCCCTCTCACTTAGCACCTCCTGAACCTGGGCTGTTCTGTCTTCACTGCCATGGTTGCCAACGCTAATTACAGCTAGCCCTGGGTTTGCCTGGACACGCTGCAGTCATTTTACTGCGCAGGCAAGCCCTGAGGTCCAAAGCCCGTCAGAAGTCTGAATGAAGTCCTCTGTCTCAGAAGCAATCCGAAAGGTGGTGTGACCATCTCGGGGCATGCAGCAGTTCATTCTCACAGAGAGAACTGCCTAGGAAATGGGCCAGTGAATTCTGTACAGCTGCCGATGCTCTGCTGATTGCCAATGAAGCTCTGAGAAAAAAAATAATAAATAAACAAAACAAAAAAATCCAAACCAACAAAAACCAAACAGAAGGCCTCCCATAGATTAGGATATTGCAGTCAGTGACAGTAAGTTTGCACAGTTACAAAGGGAACTTTAAAAATTTACAGGCATGCAGAGCTTTGCCATCTGAGTGCACGATTTGCATGCACTTGCCCCTTGTTTACATCCACTTGGACCACATTATTTCACCTAGATTGTTACAAGGGAGCTCTTGAATTAAGAATTTCTCCAGGAAACCCAAGGTTTCGAAGCGTCAAAGAAATATGCAGATGCTGACTTTAATAAAGCTGGAAAGAATTGCCAGAAAGTATCTTTGTGCCAATGTTAGTGAATTTTTCTAAATTAATTTTGAAACAATCCGTCATCCAACCTCTTCACCTTCCAATTTACAGCAGTCTTTGTAAACATTGCTAGGACAGCACAAGCAGATGGTAGAACACTTTCCTTTTAAGAAAGAAGATGGCATAACTTCATACCTCTATAAACTTCACCATATTTGGTAAAGATTTGGTAAAGGTTTGCGTTCTGTGACTGCTACAGCAACAGTGGTGGTAATTTCCGTGTACCTTGAAGAGCTAAGAAAATTATCCCACCGCCCAAACACATTTACAAAGAAAGGAACTTGCAGTAAGCTAATCTCAATTTTTTTAATTATTATTTTAAATATTAAACTAGAGAAGCAACCTAGCAGGCTCCATCGACATTTCTAACAGTTACAATGACTTTGGCATCTTGTCTCTGAATATGACGAAAAGAGGGATTTTGTTTCCTATGAAAGAACATGGCACACAAAGCACCGAAGAGATAAGAACCTTGTACCAACCTCAACTTGTCACTACTTCAGTTTCGTAAAACGTATGCATGCACCATAAAAGAATGAAGAGAATTACAAGGAACAGCTGGTGGTAGTGAGGCAGAGATTAGACTTTTTCCTCATTAAATATAAATAAGAAAAAGCACCACAGGATTACTTTAGACTAATGAAGGGGGAACTCAAACATTACCACAAAAGCAAATTCTTTTTAAAAGGGCAGGAGAAATGACTTTTAGTACAAACAAAGATGCTGGGCAAGCTCCTTTGAAAAGATGAGTTGTGCTTGTAAACACAGACAAATCTCTCAGCATATGCAGGGCAAGCCTCAAACATTTCAGCCAGTTAAACAAGACTCCCCAGCCAGAAACATTAAATCCTGAAACACAACCATTTACAAGACACCTTTTCCAGCTGAAAAACAAGTTGCAGTACCACAAGGTGTTGGCCAGGAACAAGTCACATGTCTCTACATGCAGCGTTTTAAGAATCCAATTTTCTCTGCTCTGCTGGAAACAGAAATATCACAAGCCTGTAATGGCAGAAAACTGCACAGAAAAATTTCAGAGAGTTAAGAGAACCTCATAGAGGCCAAAGAAAGTGAAGACAAAGTTCAAGACGCCAGTAATTCTGGAGAGTACTTTTAACATAAAAAGAATACAGAGACTAGAACTCTGAAGCGTTTTATAAAAGCTGTAGCAGCAGTGGTTGGGATTTGCTACTTGTTTTGGTAAAGAGCTGAGGAGATCAATACAACACATTTAATAACTGGAGCTCCAAGTACAGAGAACGTGTGTGCACACATGGATTTTTTGGGTTTTTTGTTTTAATGCAACCAATTAAGTCGTGGCCCATCAGATACAAGCAAATTTTACATTTATGACAGAATAAAGGGTTATGAGGAATAAAGCACATGATCAAAAGCTAACATAGCAGACTCTGCAGAAGACCATCTACCCAGGTTTTAAACATTTGTTGAGCCAAGCGAGTAACTTTCTTAAGCTGAAACATATTTTCAATTGAAATAAATTTGAAACTTTAGGGTCTGCACTGAAAAAAGAACCTGCCCAAAGCCTCTGTAACTTCGACTGTGCTGGTTTTTTTTTGAGGATGAAAATTGTTTTCTGTTTCATCCCACCCTTTATTTAGAAGAACCGGGTGCAAAAAGTTCTAGAAATGATTTAGCTTGAGTCAGTAGCTAAAGGCAACTCACAATCTTCCAGAATAGGTTTTCCTCAGCAGCACTACGAACTACACACCCAGATTTGGAAAGGAGTGCAATTCATCTGAGGTTTGCAGTGGAAAAGCAAGCACAAGGGAAAAACCTTAAGAGGTCCTGTTCACTCGAACCCTGGGGTGGAACAGTCAAATGCACTGGAAGCGTTCAAACTATTTTCTGGTGTTTGAACAGTTTCTTAAACTTTTACAATTCCTTATGAGGGCTGAGATAATTCACTGGATTCTTCAGCAATTCTATTTGTTTCAGAGGAAGCAATTATATCAAGATCATGATTGGAAATAAACCACTGCCAGTTTCCCAAGTTTTCTAACCATGATGACACACAGCTGGAGTTATTCTGAGTCTCTGGAATTAAAAGTGATAAAAATCTAGCCTTCCCCTTGTCTAACTCCCCCCAAAAAGTTTTTTTTTTTGCATAATAAATATTTAGATTTACAGCAGTTAGAAGCAAACTCACAGGCTAATGAATAATAATTAAAAAAATAAAGCTGGCATTTTATTACACTGAGATTTCTTACCGATTGACAGCAACCATGAACTTAAGTACAATAGGCTAGTAAAGCTGGACAGCTTGCATAGGTATTTTTAAACAAAGGAGCTGAGAAAAGGTGGCATAGGTAAACACAGAAATAGTTGTTCACCTTACCAGTACAAAAATAATTAACACATTTACATTCATTTATCCAAGGCCACCTCTTTATGAGCAGAAGGGAGCAAAGACGATAGTACATAGGAATCATACAGCTTAAATTCTCTCACACCTATTCCAAACAGGAGCTAGAAAGCTTATGAGCTTCTGTTCACTTAAAAAGTTGTTCCAGACTCAGATCAGGGAGAGGAACCAAAAACCCATCAAACTTTAAGCCATCAGATCCAACACTCTACTATGCTACTACTGAAACAACACACATATTTATAAAAATAAAGCTAACAAACTAACTGTACAGCGGTGGTCCTGATTCTGACACGTCTAACGAACAGGATGTAGATACAGTTACGGTCTATGAGGCGAGACTGGCCACAGGCAAGGGTTAGGCCATATGTTCAAGTGATAAACCTGGGATCTAAGCTTCTCTTTATAACAAGATTAGCTAGGCAAATCTGAGATAATTGGAGTTTACTATTTTTATCTGTTACAAAGACAGCATGAAAAGTAAATAATGACAATGACATTTTGTGACAGAAAAATTAAACAAAAGAACCAATTTAAAAAAACCCAAACAACTGAAAACCCAAAATACCTAGTAAGACCAGCCTACTAATTAGGCAACAACTTATACAGCTAGACTGGAGAGACTTAGTCATCACCCATTAGAAACAGAATATGCAAAGGCTTAAAAATTTATTTTTATCATACACAATATATTGCAGCAGATATCCATAAACCCCAGCTGTTCATCAGCATGACAGAGGACATGAGATTATAAATCTAACAATTCAAGATACAGATGTGGTTTTGAAGTGGTATTTCTGAACCTTTGTAAATAGATTTTTGTGAGCAGCTCTGATGACATGGTGTTAGTGTACCGGAGTATCTTCATTTACATTTCCTCAAGGCTTCTCTTGATAGCTTCTTCCACTTCTTGCTCTGTATAAATAAAAAAAAAAAAATTGTAATCTTAAAGTATGGTTGACAACTAGTCATAAACACAACTATATTAATATTACTACATAAAGCAACAAATTACTTCTGTGGGCAATGTCAGCAGACAGAAAAAAAAGGTAGAGAAACAGCATCAAAGTATTTTCCCTCCTTCTGTCTTATGCTATCTTGTCAACACTTTAAAATATTGTAACATTCTCTACAACCTCCCACTGTATTCACTAGGGGCAACCCAATGATTAGTTTAAGAGTATAATGCAACTACATACTTACTGAGTGCAACAATACCAAGATTAGAACCCACATGTATCCACCAAAAGAAAGAAATACATTAGTGGAAAAGCAAAACAAAACAAAGACACACAAAACAAGCAGAGAGGTTTCAGTATTTTCATTCCAGTTCCTTATCAATAAATATTGCTGTATCTACATTCTAACTTGGCACCACTGCTGTCACTCACTGAGAAGGCCAGACATAAGCAGAGAAAAAATCATATCAACAGCAAGAATAGTCTAGATCAGGGCTGTAACATTTTTGGTGGTGATGGGGAAGCCTGCATTGCACTCATCTAACTTGTTAACAACCTCTCATAAACACCTTTCATAATACTCAAGATAGAAATCCTGTTTCTGCATTTAGGCTGTTATAGGCACTAATTGTTTGGTGTTTGTGAATTAAATCATAGGATAGGCAGGGTTTATATGTACAGTAAGCATGGATACCAATGCTATAGCTGGAAAAATTAAAGCAGCTTTCAGACACGCTGACATTCTTGAATTACTCATCTTTTGCTTTAGGAGGGCACAAGCACATCCTCTAACAAAAGCTGTCTGTCCTTATGATAAAGGAAAGACAATAATTATATATGTTAACATAACAGATTTTAAAACTTTAATTATTGTTGGTCTGTTTTATGCAAGGCCTAGATTTGGAGCAGAAATAACATCAATGAATACTCTCATGTCAGCAGAGCCATAGTCATTCACCTGGACTTTCTTGCAACATCTGATACTACTGATGAAGAGATAAGTTAGTTTCTGAAAGGAAAACCTTACATGGTCACAGAAACAAAGAAATTTTGAAATCAAAATAACACAGAAAGTAATTTGCAGACAACTGCTTGCATTAAATACATTGTCAGTTAGGCACTAAGCATGTGCAAGAATCAAGAATAAGGTCCAAACTGTGACTCTGTTGCTAAGGGCATGCAGTCTGCTCCCCAGTGATACCTGGATTGTCTTCTATTCCCTGGAGTTGCTCAAGCAGCTTTTTCTGCCTCCTACACTTGCTTTTTGGTTTCTCCTCTCCCAGCAGTTGCTAGTGCTTTCTCCTTTTTACCCCCTTCTGGGGCTGATCTTACCTCTTCACTCCCTTTCACCCCATGCTAGGACTGCTGGTAACCATGCAGGCAGCCAGGGAACACGGCTGAAGCCAGGCTGCTTCAGACAGTCCCATCAGAACTGGGACGTCCTGCGCGCACCAAATGCCCCTGCTGTCCCCGATGGCAATACCCAGTGCTAGGGGGACCGGAGCACAGAAACCTTCACTACTGTAGGTGAATATGTTGGACATTTAGTAACAATATGTAGTAACAGATGGTAAATTTATAACTGAATAAATTCTGGGAATATAAGATTCAGTTATCAGTTTTATCATTGACCTTGTACAAATTATTTATTGATTTTTTTCTTTTTAGTTCATTTTATTTCCATCAAGCAAAAGGACAGAGACAAGCCTTTAAACAATGCATAATTTTCAAAGTGCACAGTAGCCCATCACCAAAAATCAATAACTACATTGTATGAACACCACCACTAAGCACAACAGCAAAACGATGAAAACAATTTCAAATAAGGTATGATGTAGGCAGACAGCTGTACTGCTGATTCAAACTTGTGCATACATATACACACCCCTTTTAGGAGACCAGAGTGCTTTGCTGAAATATAATACCTACTGTTGAAGTACTTATTCAGAAGTTCAACTATTTAGTCAGTAGTTCTACTCTGAGTCCAAATGGTCATATTGAACTGGTACAAAGTGAGCTCAGTCAAGTCTTTAATTGCACAGTACCCTGTGGTGCACCAATAAAACAGACTTTGAGTCTGCTGGCATATCTTTCAGGTTAGGAAGTTATTTTTTCTTTATAACTCATCACAGGGTTCTTAACTACTCAAGATTACCCAGCATATTTTAGAGAGTATTCCTGAGAGGTCACATGCCATAAAACTGATTAGAAATTCAGTTTCTGTATCTTGCATAATTGATAGCACTCCTGAACACAGAAAAGTAAAAATGAACAGACCTTCCTGTTTCTTTGTTTCTTCTAAGCTCCTCTTCACTGTTAGTTTGATATCTTCATCCTCTTCGCTATCTGAATCTTAAATGCACAAATTAAACATAAATTACACATTGCTTCCAATAAAAGTGTTAACAGTCCCCTCTTGCATTTTCTTACTGTGACAACATTATAGGTTAGATTTGAAGAAATACACCTGGCATGATCTGAAAAATCAAGATATAAATATATTATAATGGTAGTTTAAGACAGTAACTCAAGCGACAGAGCTATTTTTCAGCTACCTTTCTTCCTTTCTCCCCAAAATCTGGAGGCAGAGTGCTTCAATTTTATATAATTTCAAACCGGTAAGAAGAAATAATAGGTGCAAAAGCTACTCCTAGTGTAGACTGCATTTGCTTTTTTGTAATACTCAGTTATTAAAAAAACCCCATTACTTTCTACAAAATGTATCAAGGATTTAATCATGGGAAGAAGTACTATAGTGTGTCTCTGCCTACTCACGATCTTAGCTGTATTTTGTTGCCTAAATACTCCATTTGAACAATAGAGTGCTATAACTCAACTGAAAAGTGCAATTCAGGAGATGTTTGTTCAAGTCTCGCAGAAGAAAAAAGGTCAATACGGTTAGTTTAACCTGCTAGCTCGTCATAGCCAAGCCCAGCCAAAACTCCCTGACCTTTTCCCTTCTCAGTAACACTCCTCATGAGGCTGGTTTTCAGCTCCAGAAGGACAGCTCTATTTTGCAGTGTCTAGTAGGGATTGGTGTACCTAAGGTGGTTTTTTTTAAAAATCTGTTTTAAACAGTCTCAGGAAACTACAGGTTAAAAAATAAACAAGTCAATGAGTCACATTACGCACTCATTCTCTCCTGCTACAGGCTATTGCTATTTTGAGAGATGGTCTCTAATGAGGTCTGGCAGCACTCGCAATCGACTAGATCTCCTGTGGTCGTATCAACAGAAGCGCTTCCCTTAAAGTCATCACATTTATTAGTACATCAGTGTACTTATTACGTTTACCGGTAAAGAACGTTCTAATATAGACATCTAATGTACTGACTGTGTGACTTCTTTGAACACCCAAGTTAGGTGTTCAAAGAGACAGGCACACTTCCTAAAATTTCTTCTCAAACCTCTGACACATACACCTTGTTTGACCAGCAACGTTGCTGATTTTTTCCAATTCCAGTAATACAGACTCCAACAGCTGGCATCAAACAGAGCTCAGGAGCCCAGAAAGATTCTAGAAATAGTTGGATATACACTATAAATATAAATAACATATAAATGGTCTTTCTCCAGTCACTGGGCAGACTGACTGTGATTCTTTTTGGAGCTGCCTGCTATCTCCAGGAAGAAGAAATGCTATTTTTTATATCATCTTCCAAAGAAAACAAAACAAAAGAAAAATCCACACAACCCAAACACGTCATTACAATCACTTATGAAAGTGAGGAAAGTGGCTTCCCCCTTATAATCCTTTTAATCTTCCAGCCTGGAAGACATCTCAGACTGCTCTAAAAAGTCTTGTACCTGTTCAGAGGTGTAACAGTTGAAGCAATCATTCCCTGACTCATTTATTGGTATAAGTATAAGGGAAGAATTGAGGGACTGAGAACAATAAGTAATAAGGCATAGTCCACAAGAGTCTCTGGTTTGGTTCCATTTCAAAGAAAAATGCATTAAGAGCACTTTCCTGAAAGTTTGTCGGGTTTTTCTTTTTAGGACCCTTGACAGAAGATGCTGGCAAATAGGAAAGGCAATATTCTTCTGATTGGCATCCTGCATAGGTGGTTAAACAGCAGAGGATCAGAGCACTCAGAAATTGAGCAGTTTCTTTCAGATATTTGCAGATAGAATTATTTTAGTTCATTAAGAAAAAGTGTAGGATTCATCTAATGTATTAATGTAGGCCTCATCTTGCCAACATGTTTTGCTAGTCACACCACCTTAATTACACCACTGTAATAACATGGGGTACACATTCATATTGGAACAGAGGTATATGCAAACTGGCATGCAAAACATTGCAACATTTTCAAACAAGCTGCCTGCCCCATGATTTATCACTGCACCTGATATGCAATAACTACATACTACTTGATAGCTATCACATCACACAGAAAAGGTTTGCTTAAAGCATAGTTGAAGAAACCTTATTCCACTGTCAGAAACTATGAAACTTGAAAGCAATTAGGACTGATAATCTGCTGCTCGTTTGAAGGGGGAGGTGGGGAAATCAGCTCAGAGTCAAATGTGGTTATGAAGCATGTTAAAAGTCTTATGAGCTACAGTTTGCCTTCCCTGGTCATTATCTGCAAGACTTCTCTTCGCTCTACCTAACTTTACTGATGCACATTCAACTTCCCATGAAGGCAGTTGCTAGATTCTCTGAAATCTTCAAGTTGGTGCAAGTAAACATACTAAGAGGCTAACAAAGAGCCAAATCTTATTTAGGAACTTTTCACACAAAGGCTTGTCGGTATCTCCAGTTATACTGAGATTTTCATTATCCAAAACCAAAAACATTATCATGTTTGTCCTTAGTGTTCTCCCCTCCTACTACTCTCCCCAAACCTACACAGAGCAAAGACTAAAGGCACAAAAGCAGTAAAGATGAGAATTTTAAGATGTTCTGGCTCTATGGGAATCAGGAGTAAGACTGCAACACTCGGAAGAAAAGCTGTCTGCAGGCAAAAATCCTGCAAATAAGCATGTGAGGGGCAGGAATCCTTTAGGGGCTAGACAGCAAGAACTATTAGTGTGGAACTCATCACTTGTCAACTAAAGAGAAGGAAAGGCCAACTGATTGAACAGATGCATTTTTCAAGTGAGAAGAGACCAGGCCTCTTTTCCACATGGGACAGGTCATTGTGCTTGATATCATGATGCTCGTAGCATGTCTGTACCCTGTGACTGCACACTGCTCTCAGGGAGATCTTCGATTTCAGTGAAGAATATACTCCGTGCAAACACCACAGAATGGCTGAGGGTGGAAGGGACCTCTGGAGGTCATCTTGTCCAGCCCCCCAGGCTCAAGCAGAATCACCTAGAGCTGTCTGCCCAGGACTATGTTACTATATTACCAAAAAGATACTGTACTGGGAAGCTCAGAACCTGACAGCTGTGGCCTTACCAGTGCTAAGTAGAAGGAAAGGACCACCTCCCTGAACCTGCTGGCAACAGTCCTCCTCATGCAGCCCAAGGTACCGTTAGCTTTCTTAGCCATGAGAGCATGTTGCTGGCTTGTCGTCGACTTGGTGTCCACCAGGATTGGCAGGTCCTTTACTGCATAACTCTTCCAGCTAGCTGACCCCCTGGTCAGTATATACTGGTGCTGGGGGTTGGTCCTCCCCAGATGCAGGACTTTGCACTTCTTGTTAAACTTCATGAGGCTCCTGTCAGCCCATTTATTCCCTGTTGTCAAGGTTCCTCTGGATGGCAGCACAACCTTCTGGTCTATCAGCTGCCACTCCTGGTTTTGTGCCATCGGCAAACCTGCTAAGGGTACGCTCTGCCCCACCATCTAGGTCATTAACGAAGATGATAAACAGGACTGGACCCAGTACTGACCCCTGGGGTACACCGCTGGTTACTGGACTTCATGCCACTGATCACCATGTTCTGGGTCTGGCCATTCAGACAGTTTTCAAGCCACCTCACAGTTTGTTCATCCAGCCCTCACTTCATCAGCATATACTCGTGGTACTGCTGGCACCTTCTGATGATTGAGAGTAAAGAGATTGTTTACTTCGGAGAAATGAGGCATGTCCTGTCTCTCTTATTAAAAATGTTTACCACATTCTGTAGTTCCCAACACCTCTGGAGTCAGAGGAAAAACAATTGCTCAGTTTCTCAGCCAAGAGATCTTAAGATATGGCCTCTTCTCTAGTACATGTTGTTAAATAAACAACAGTTTATTTAGGACAGTCTGACTGTACCTATCCACTCAAAGAAATCTTACTGCTCACTATTGTCCTCACATATTGCCAAATTCCTGCTGGAAGAACAAAAAAAACAGGAAAGCAAATTCTGGATTAATATAGTGCTGAAGTGATCAGAAAGATTAACCCTATCGATAAGAGCAAATACAGTGATTTTTTTGACATTTCATGAATCTCTCATAGAAACCTATCCTTGGAACAGACTGGCAAACTTTCACAGGATACAACCGCCACCTGCTGTCCCGACATCAAAGTGCCACAGCTTGAATTTGGATTAGCCACCCACAAGGCTCAGCATCATTCCACTCCTACCTCTTCTCTTGCAAACTCCCCCCTCATCCCCTTAATAATTTCCATCAGGTTTACTGGTTTTTCTGTCTCACCAGAGACTCAATTTCCCTTCCCCAGCGTTAAGTCCTCCTCCCTTGCTGCACAACTTAACACACCTCCTGACTGCTTCACAAATTGAGCAGTCTCACACCTTACCTCTACTTCTCTCTCCTACAATGCTCCTTCTCTTAGTCTTTTCAGTAACTCCCAGTCTCATCTGCCTCTCTCCCATCCCAGTGTACGGTGACATGAATATCACACTTAACTCACTGTCTCTCCAACCACTGACCCTTTTCCTTTTACAGCCGATGTCTGAAGTTTTATTATTACCTTACCTTAAGGTACCATTCAAGTTACCTCACTCAGGATCCTAAAGTTGAGATCAGTATCCTGATCCGCATCCTTTGTTAGCAATCACGTTCCGTATGTGTGATCACACTGCTTTTAAAATACTGTTCCTTGTCTTCCAGATTCCTTTCCTTTATTCCTTCTTCAGTATGTCCCCAGAGGATCCTCCCCACGTACTCCTCCCCAATACTTACTGCTCTAATCTGTTTCTTCATTCAGGCAACATCATCTGTAAATACAAGTACAGCTGCTTCCAGCTGAGGGTTCACAAATACGCAAGACCTCTCTTCTTGTACACAACCTAAAGCTTCACTCTATGTAGCTCTCCCTACAGATGCTCATTCACCTGTTCATTCAAGTGTAGCATGACTAAAAATAAAGCTCTCAATCCCCCACCCTCCTCCAACTGCATTTTTTTGAAACTGTGCCCAGTACCATGATGGTCACTCAGACTTTCATTTAACCTTCATCTTACACACCCCTCTAAAATTCAAAACCAGAGTAAACTAAACTTTGAGGATTTTTTTGTATGATCTGAGTAGTGAGATCTTCCCAGTTCATCCAGTTGCTTACAATTCCTGTTAAGACTCATTATCTTAGGTCTCAATACATTGCTGTCTGCCTAGGGCACATACATATATTCCAAGATGCAGACAAGAGATGCCACTGACATACCAAAGCCAATAATAACTACCTGTTGTAGCTAAACACAAGGTTACAACTCAAGGGTGACTTTCTTATCACTCCCTCCTGCAATGGGCTGCGGCCACTTTAAACAGTGTAAATAAAGGAACAGATGCTTCCTAGAGTAACTATCATTCATTCACGGCGCATTACATCGCAGATGCTCATGTCCTTCACATTCAGCTTCTGAACGGTGGGGGCTGGAGGCTGTGACCTATCTTAAGTCATTTGCAGTCTGTGTTAACTGAAGGTTTGGAAAAAGCAGAGACTGGGGTCAGATGTGGTATTCGTATTGGACCTCAACACTCAGACTTGACTACTGAGAAGGCAAGCAATCTATTCTCAGTGTCTTCTGTTAATTACTTCTTAGCTCCTCTTGAATTCTGTTGTTGTCTGTATGTAAACCAAAAGATTTTTGGGATAGTGGAAGGCAGGAAGCTTAATAGCACTCATCAAAATGAACCAAAATCCTGCTCTTCCAAATACAAACTCTGTTAGAAGCCACATTCAGTAGTATTTAAACACTTCAGGCAATAATAGCAGATTGAAGACGCAGGCTGACAACTCCGCTTCAGCACAGTGGAAACGTATAAGCTGTAGCAGTTCTGTCGTGACTAGATATGAAGTGTCGAGACATGGACAAGGGAATAATGGTATTTTTCTGAATGCTACAAACTTGTCTTTGCAAAGGAATTATGAGGGAGGCATTGAAAACTTCTACCCTTCTCAAACCACTCGATTAACATGTATGAATCTCCTATCATGTGTTGTGCTTTCAGCATAAAAACCCCAAACCTTCTGTATTTATGAACTCAGGTTTAGCAGCAGAAGAGACCAAATAAGAATAACTGTCTTGCCTACTCTTCTTCATATCTCAAAAGGAATTTCATGCAATCAATACAGCTTATGTTCTCCTAAGGTGACATATAGTTGATATCCTATTGTAACATATGAGAAATTTTTTATTTATTTATTTTAAAATGAATGCACATACCACAGTTCCCACAGCAGTTCTGCTGCCAAGGTAAAATGGTTCACAAGGTGCAACTGTCAGAGACTGCCACAATGCAAACACAACCCAGCTGCTCACAAACTAATGATAGCTCTGTGAAGGTGATTCAAGGAAATAGCTTTTTCATTTTGAAGTTCATCCAATGCCAAGAACTGTCTTATATTTTTCAACACAATTCTCTGTAGCAACTTTTTCCTCTCTTATTTCTCCCTCCAGAATAAGAGCCATAGGCTGGAGAAAATCACAAAGCATGCAGTTCCTGTTTAAGTTTCCTTATATTCAGCTGCATTTCTGTAACAGGACAACAGGTTATACCAGCCTATGAAGCACTGCATGGTTTTCCATCTCAGCCCTCCAATACTGGTCTTGCCACACTAAGACTTACAAATGCTTGCTGATGCTGCTGAGCCACAATGAAGTATGTATTATGCAGTGGCTTTTTAAAGAAAACAAACACTTCACAGACTCTTGGTAATGACATCAACCAACTACACACTGAACATACGCCTATTATCAAAACTGAATTTTCTAAAGTCTGGTTTTAATACAGGAATAGGTAGCTCTCACTATCCAGGTCCATCCCTGCTGACACTGACTGGAAAAAGGGACCAAGGGTGGCTCAAGACAATTCTGTTCCTTACACGTTTGCCAGTGAAGGTGGACAGCCAAAGGACTCATGCAAGTTTCCATCACTTTCCTGCTCAAAGCTGGAGTTTTGTTTTAGTCTTGTTAGTTTTTGTTATTGTTGGTTTTTTATAACAACCACATGCATAACTTAAGTGGGATGAACAACAGCCAGACAGCAAGTTAAGGCTTGGGGCTTCTCCACAGTGCCCATCATCATAACAGTAAATTAAATATTAACGTAGTAAAGAACATTGAAAGATGGGTTAGATACGGGAACTTCCAAAAGCAATACTAATACATAGAAAAATACTGAAGATGGTTAGATCAAAGTCATTGCCTCTGAGCCAATATACTCCAGTGAACAAAGCTTTACTAGCAAAACTACCCTGGCAGAGAGCTAGAGTACCCTTATGTAGCAAAACAGTCATTCTCCTCTCCTCACCATCTCAGATCAGTAAATTGCACAACAAACGGTACAAGCCCCTACAGCTAAATTGACCCAAATTGACTGCTTGCAAGTTATAGCTCTCTCCCAACTCTTCCTCCCAAAAATATGCAAAACTCCCAAAGAAAAACCAGCCTCCCACATTATTATACAGTTATAGCTATAATTAAAGATCTCTATCAATCTAGGAATTTCAATACACTCTAAAAAGAAAACATTCGTAGTGGGAATGCAATGATTCAATGTGTAGCTTTATGGATTAACTGTGAAGAAAAGTCCTCCTCCCCCTCGAGCAAAATGAACTGTGCTAGTGAAAGTGACAGTTTTGTAACTAACTATGCCAAGAAATTTGACTGGTATGGCTGCTTCTGTGTGGGAATCACATCTCCATGATCCATCTGAAAAATCCAGACCAGCAAATACCTGGGGCGGCCAGAAAACTCCGTAAGCACCTTTTTGGTATCAGAAGCACATAAATCAGTTCCAGCTCATCACAGATCATTTTTTCAGGAAGCCATTTAATTATCCTATCTTTATTTTTCTATTTTAGCAATAGATGCAATTCCCCATTTTAATCTTCCTGGTAGAACAGCAGAACCATGTGATAGCTCTCATACACCCATGCATCAAGACTAGCAGTGCACTTTCCTGAAAACCATTTAGGGCTAATTCAGAAACAACTTCCTCAATTTGCAAGCCCCCAAAATTACAGCAAAAAGCCAGGAAAAGCAATAATGTGTTTACAGAGAGATGTCAGGTCTTCTAGGAAAACTTTACTTCATGATATTAAAACTCAGCTCCAATATCCTTTGCATGAAAATGAGCTGGCTCAAACCTCTTTATCTTACATAAAACCAATGTGACTGCTTTAGCACACCATTAATTAGAATATGATATTCTAAAGAACTTCAAAGCTTTCATTCGTATTTTTCCTCCAAACAGATGTGAGTGCCACATGCCAGTGAAGACAAGTACCAAGTGACTGGAAGTGTCAAGAAAGACAATCAGAGTTCAAATAGGCAGATATATTTTGGGAAATAATGATGTTTTAGCAAAGTCATGTTTGTTTCAGACCCAGAACAAAAAAAGCAAAGTGGATTTGAGTGGAAACTGACAAATACGCACACAGGAGTGCTCTAAACAGCTTCTCCTTAACAGGAAGAGAGTTTTCAGGCCAAAATAATAGTTTGTCCCATGCTATCATAAGGAATATGGGAAGGACAGAATTTGTTATGTTGAATAAAAATACCTAATTAAGTCTGTTTTGAAACCTTGCTCCAAGCAAATTGATTTTCTGTTCCATATTTCATTGAAATACCAGTACAGTACAAAAAGCATCAAGCAACAGCTTGTATTACAAGCACAAATGTTCAATTCTTTTATTGGAAAGAACTACTGGTTGATTGGAAAGATTGTGTTTAACGTTTACTTTCTACCTTTTGTGGAATCTGAAATGCTGTTTAGCAAGGCGCATATCATGTCTCCTTCAATGTGGTGTGGGTTTAGGATGCGAGCTGACCGCTGGGTCATCTTAAATTGACTTTCCAGTTCCAGGAAGCTTTTGTCTCCAGAAAGTACAGTGAAAGGAATTTGCTTGGGCAGGTGTTCATCCAGACGACCAGCCTGTAGAGAAACAAGTGTCAAGTGTTGAACTGAGATAATATCTTTTATCTTGTGAAGTTTGGCTAGCATTTTGTAAGACAGGTCTTCATAGGCAAACTTTCTACAGCAACCCACCTCTGCTTTTATGGTCCAATGCACATTATACCACTGTGAAAGGTCTATTTCAACAATTTGACACTGCATTTATTCTACACATGCGACAACTGATAAGAGGAAATGTCTATCAGAACAGTACAGATGGAGTGTGGAACAAATTCCTAAAAAGCAGCATTTCAGAACCATCTCCACATCAAACAGATGACATACAGAGCATTTTAAGAATCATAAAAAAAAGTGTATGTAACACACAAACACTGTTGCAAAACACATTTATATTGTACAATTATATTTTCAAGCAGTTTTATCTAACAGATAAAGATTATATTAAGATAAACAGATATAGCATTATATTAAGAACATTAGTCCCCATGGCATCCCAGACTCCTGTCCTTCACCTGCACCTCTCCCAAGCCAAAGTCCTGGGTGTACTGAATAGAAACACCGCTCTTTATCATCTCGACAGGGCCTCTGAAACTGGCACTCATCCTACTCCATCTTAAAGATGGCTCTAGATTGGAGCTATTTGAAAGGACATGCAGGAGTTACATTTCTCTCTGAGACAGAAACTATAAGAATTGTGAGCTTTTATTCTTCATTCTGTAACCAGCCCCTTACCCTCCACAACAGACTATGTCCTGTTTGGGCTAACTTTTTTATTCCTACAGAAAGAAAAAAGAAATTTAAATCACTTCTCAACAGGCTGTCAGTGACAGGCTTATAATTCTTTTTAGTAGACCACATAAAGAGAATCTAATAATCTCATCTGTACTTAGCACTTAACATCAATACCAGATACCCTCTGCCACTCTTCTCTCAGTACAGAAGCACAACAATAAAGAAAGCGCGCAGTAACTTACATGAACACAGAGAGCAAAGTCTGCTGCTTCTCTTCTGGTACCGCAACGTGGATGAAGAAAGAAACATCCAATCCTCTTAAGATAATTGTAAATTTTGCACTGCACTGGAGGTTTCCAGTTGCTGTATCCTCCTGAACAGTGAAGAAAAAAAAAAAAAAGAAAACCAATGAAAACAAAACAGAAATGACATATGAATTAAGAATGCAAGAAGGAAAAAGCAAAGATAGATCCGGCTTTAAAGACAGAACTTATTTTGACCAAAGTGAAAGCTAAAATAATGTGTAACCAAAATCCCAAAATAACTCTTATTCTTTGGTTAGAAAGCAAAAAAGGAAAAAGTAGGCAGCCTGATCCTACACAAAGCCTCTCATTCAATTTTGTATTAATTTTTCTTCTAATCCTGAAAAACTTATCTTCTAGAAATTATGTGTGTTTAGACTCAAGGATGTATTTTTTTCCAGTTTTAAGCACAGTTATGGTTAATGTGCAGAAGCAGAGGAGCTCTGTAAACACAGTAGTAACAGAAATGCTTCTCTTAGGGAATCCTGTACTAATGTAATGCCCAAGTTTATCTCCAACACAGCCTGTAACTGCCTGACGCTCCACATGTCAGATCCAAGAACAGGAAACACAGCTGAAACAAATGCTAGAGTCGTGAAAAACACTTGGATGCAGTCAAGGATAAGCAAAATGAAGCTACAATTGGGGAAAAAATAAGTGCAGGAATTTTCTCAAGTGTCCTAAAACATGTAGTTACTGGCCGAGAAAATAGCTGGATAGATGAGCTGAGTAACAGGCCTGCTACAGATAACAAGAATACCAGGCTGAAACAGGTTGCAAAGAAAAGGAAAGGAGCAGCAAATCTCTCAAGAAGAGAGGGGAAAAACAGAAGCTTGCAGTTACTATGACAACATAAAAAGAAAAACAAATGGAAGGACAATTTGAAAGAAGTGAATAAGAATGTAATGACATTCCCAACTGCTAAGAAATAATGGGTCTGCAATAGGGAAGAAAAAGTCTTGCTTCATCTGCCAGATGATAGAGAGGTTGGATCTAAGAAAGGATTTTGAATGGAAAGTAAAAGCAGCCATTGATGGCACTTCATATGAGGACACGGGAAACTAAGGCTGAAGTAAAAGGCTACGGAGGATGGTATATTCTAACCTGCCCAATCCCAGTCTGAAAAAGTAGAAGCAGTCTTTAGTAGATTTCTCCTGAGGTTTTTTGTTTTTGTTTTTTTGTTTGTTTGTTTGTTTTGGGTTTTTTTTTTCCCTTTCAGCCCAATGGCTACAAGAAGGTATCAAAAGTTATCTCAAAGCACGAAGATTTAGTTAACAGACTACACACAAACGATTTAGGAGTATTTGTCCATGAGAAAAATGGTATTTGCAAGTCATTCCCATCTGCTGCAACAGCCTTGGTCACTGCCAGTTGGGAAAGACTTGTAATCACCCACCCTGGCTTTTGGCTGTACAAATGCACAACACAAACATTTGACTGGGACAGCTGAAAGCAGTGACAGAACTGTATTCACTCTGGTGGAGCTAGTCCACAAATGGGTGAAGGACAACTAAATATCTGAAGACACAAACAATGCAGATCCTGGGCAACACAATGTGGGAACTCAAAGCAAAGCTAAGGCTGTATTAGCAATAGGAATAACAGAAATAATGCAGAAGTATCATAAAAAATAGTAAAAAGAAAATCATAAATCTTGTTTGAGAAATGTAGAAAAAGAATCAGAAGACACAGGGATGTCACTGTATTTTTACAGACTGAACAAACAAGAATAGCATGCACCAAATAATGAGAGGGCACCTACAACACCAAATCCAGATGTGTCCAGGAACCTCGGTGTTCCCAGGCTCTGTAACAATATAGTTAGCACGAATAAACGGCTCAAGTGTTCTCTGGTATGAATATGCCCCATTTTAATCACCACTAACTCTTCAGCATGGGTTTTCCAGCTCAAGTGCCCCAGAGGCCATTCCTGCAAGGCAGCCTGCATGCAGCAACCCACGTGGGAAGCAAGAAATGGAGCAGCACCGGCGTGGCGTGGGCTGTGCCAGCAGGCTGGCTGGAACATCCCTGGGCACAGCACCTTAACTAGCACAGAGGTACCTTTGGGTAAGATTATTCTATTAATAGACGCTCCTAACAATAGATCAGTCACATTAAGACTGTACTATAGATTGTTTCTCTTTCTTTAGACAGGTCAGAGAAGAGACATTTCTGACAACGATACAGTTCAAACATTTCTGGGTTCAGCCAATTTTTTCTTACCGAATCAAAAGAGGGCATTTTAACCTTGGAAAACAGTAACAGCACAGAAGACCCTGTCATAACAAACAAGTTTGGGTCAACTAATGACAAAAAAGTTTTGATTAAATTAAATAGAGTAACAAAGTATGACTGAAAGCAAGTGTCCGAATTCAAGTGGGGACAGTTTGACATAATAGAAAAATTGTTCTTTGCTAAATTATTTTTTATAAAACCCAGACAGAGTAGCTTTGGACTTTAGATGTCAAACAGCCCTGACATTTCTTCAAGTCAGAATCCTAACAGTTTCTTACTTTTACCTGTAGGAAAAAAAAAAAGTTTTTCCAAGGCCAAGTGGATTGAATAACTACAGAAACAAAACTACAAACCTTCAGCAACTAAAAACCACAACCAACCCCCAAATCGCAATAGCCTTAGAAGTCAGGGAGCACAGAGGTGAAGTGAAATTTGACCAGAAGTCAAGCTGGGCAAAGCCTCACAAGAGATAATAAGAACAAACACAAGGCTGTTCAGCCATATAAAAAAGAGAATAAAAACAAATGGAGCAGCCAAGCAGCAAGGATGAAATAGAAATCCAGGATGATGAGGTATAATCTAAATTCTCAAAAATCAGTATTTTCTGAGGCTTTGTGTGCATGTGCAAGAATACCGTTACTGTACAGAGAGGCCAAAGGCTAGGCAATGACAATACAGGTAATGACATAGAAGCAATGCCTGAGCAGAACACAAAACTCAGGAGCATAACCTGCTTTAACAGCGACCACCAGAGGATCCATCCCTAGAGCTCCTAACAACCAGACATTTGACTACAGGTCCAGGAGCACAGCTGACTCAAGAACTTAGACTTTACACTAACAGACACACTTGCTCTGCCTTCATCAGCTAAGTGGATTGCTGTTCTAAGAAGAAACAAGTGATTCAGGCAGCAAGAGGCCTTTCTGTCCAACCTCAGCAGGATGAAAACTCTCAGCTTTCAAGACGTTCTTGATTATCTTGTAAAGGAAGGGATAATCAAGAACATTAAATAAAGTGCAGTGCAGTGGTGTTTACTAATTGTAAAATATGCCCGACAATTCCTACAATCTGTTAAGTCTGTTAAGACGATGCCTATGTTTCAAGCAATAAATATTTTGAAACTGTCCCTTATTTAGAGTTTACTGAAGTAGTCAATGTACCACAGGCAAAATAATTATAAAGGCAGATACAGAGAAAATGAGTAGAAAAAGTATGAGGTGGACAAGAAGTTGGTTCAAGAATAGTCAGGTAAGGAAAATATCAAGTTAAAGGGACGCTACTGGTAGACTTCGCAAAAAGTTTTCTTACAAACCCATAACAATATCAGTTCCATCAATCATCTTGTACCACTACTGGTATCCTCCAATGGATGCACAGGATGATCAGGGACATCCTTACAGAGCAAGCCAGAGACAGAACAAAATTCAAGAACAAGAATGTAAAATCCTGTCTTTTGGAACTAAAAAGAAAAAGAACATTATGACAAGGACTTGGGAGTTAGAAAGAAAATGATCTCTGAGTATAATGGCTGTCCTGATAATTACGAAAACCTAGTATGATATAGCCTAACTAAGTTCAGGAGGGAAGCCAGAAAGACCACTAAACTGTTTAGCAACTCTAGAACAATATTCTACAAGGAATATATTCCAAGAACAGAGGAGGTTAAGACTGCATTAGAAAAGTTAAAGAACATTTCCACTGCATGGTGCTTGTGACACTGCCTTAAGCAGCCCTGGTAGCTGCTTATTCCTGTGCTTCATTCTCTCAGATTCAAAAAATCTCTGCTCAAGTATTTGTGTAGACTTATTAAGCTTATCTTCCTATTTCCTTCCATCACTTTTTACCTTGAAAGCCCCAGATAAATGTCCCTTGGTTCAGGTTAGCTGGCAGCTGCGTGAATAAGCTTCCCCAGTTGTCCAGATCCACCAACACAATGTGAGTCATGGTACTCAGGTAGTCAAGATCAGGAAGTTCACCATCTTCAATGGGATAAAAAGGACGCATTTAAAGTTCACCTGACTTTCTGGTCAACCAACATACATCAGCTTAGACATGCACTTGAAAATTCATGTATTCAACTTTTCTATAAGCAAAAAGTTACAAAACATTATCCTGTTTGGTGATTGTTTTTAAACCAACTGAAGCAGCATTTAGTAACACACAAATCAGGCAGAAGAAAGTAAAATCTAGTAATATGATGGTATAGAGCTGGACAGTTTTGTAGTAGACACAGAAAGCTGCTGTCCTGCATTGACATTTTAATAGTATATTTAATATTGAACTGCGCACCCTCTACTATGGCAAGTCTGTGACATTTAACTGCTTACATGCCTACAAGCACATCAAATGTTTAGAGGTATACTTTTTGCTGTATAACTAAAATAAATGCCAATCTTTCAATCAAACGCATTATGACACCATGAGTAATTAAAAACACTTCCAGTTTTTGAACACAATGTGCACCTTCAGCATTCTTGATGTCATTTTTAGAAATGAAATGAACTTCAAAAAAATATTTGCATGCCCAAGGCAAAAAAACTGAATATATATTCAGAATATAAATTCTTAGCTGAAACTATTTTTTGGCAAGCAACAGAGAAGACGGTGTTATAATAGAACTGCCCACACAGCAAACACTACCAGGCTCATAAATATTTATACATAAAAAGAAGGCAAGTTTCTCTTGAATGCGTGTGTATTATAGACCACTTTTACATTTCTGGGAATTAGATCTCTGTTTGGGGTCCTTGATTGTCCTCTTCATTTTAACACCAAATTATGCTCCTAACTAATTTGAAAATGAAATGTTTCAGTCCCAGGGTTCTTGCACCTGCCTACTTTTTGTTTTATAAAGACTTCATGCATACAGCATATAGCAATAAATTGTTGAGTCCATGTTCTGGAAATGCAAATACTAAGATTCAAAACGCAGCTTTGAGAAATAAGAAATACACAATTCTGAGTTGATTTATACACTGGATGTAGGCAAACGGTATGCTACGTACTTGTACTGACACTGAAATGGAATGTGTCGAAGACAATATTTTTCTAACATTCAAAAAATATACATATTTATCTACAAACCTTCACCGGGTTCTCCAGAGTGGGCTGAGTTTTCTTCTTCTTCCTTCTTTCCCTGTACTGGTCCTTGCAGGGACGATGACTGTGGTCCTTCCTGAGTCTTGGATGGTGACGCCTGAAATTTTAGCTTATGAGGTTTTCTGTCCACACAAGCCCCGCTTGCTGTGAACTTGAATATTGTATTGTTCGGTTGTGGTGCAAGAGCTGACAGATCAGGTTTCTGCAAGAAGCAGTGTTTCATGTGATAGTGTTGATGTGCGCTCTGAAGGTCATCGAAATTTTTGTTGCATGCAGCACACCTAACAACATACATCACTTCCTTGTGTTTCACTGACAGATGACTCTTGAGATGACTGTTCAAATCAGCAAAACTCTGTGCAGTTGCAGAACAGAGGCAGCATCGAAACCATAAGTTTCCTTTTCGTAGCATGGCTTTCTGACAATTCACATAATCGTTCCTCCTGTTTATTTTGGAGACATAAGTTGTCCGGCAACCACAGGTTAAACAGTCTCCTTTTTCTACTGGGAGGAAGTCCTCTTCTTTTTTTATTGATACTTCCATCAGCTCAGGCACAAATGCATAGTCCACACTATGAATCTCCTTATAATGGATTAGAAATTCTTCTTCCGTGTCAAAGAAGAGATTACCACAAAGGCCACAGAAGTATTTAGTCTGTATCTCCTGGTTATGATGCTCTTGGAAGTGTCGCTGTAGCGTTCCCAGTTTCCGAAAGTGATTTTTGCATAAGCCACAGCAGTATCTGTGAAATGCATGGCTTTCTAAGGACATGCAGTGTTGTTTAACACACTCTTCAGACTCAAACATCTCCTCACAAATGCGGCATTGCCATTTTCCCCGAACAGGACTTTTTTCAGGGGACAGTTCCATAGGACTAGGAACGCAGTCTTCCCTCCCATCTGTGGAAATGCATGCTGTGTCAGAAGCAGATGGCATAGGTTCATCTTCTACAGCTTCTTGCTCATAATAGTAACTATGTCCACCATGAAATTCAGTCACATGTCCCATAATATCCTCTTCTCTACGAAGATCTACAGAGCATGCTCTGCACCAGAAAAGAAAATTATTCAAGTGTGCTCCGCCATGGAATCGACTCATATGCAGTCGGATAATGCTTGAATTTTCAGCAAGCTTTCCACACACAGCACACTTGTGACAGATCCTATTTGCTGATAAAATGTGCTTTTCTACTGACTCTTCTGTAGAAAACTTCTGAAGGCATTCACAAAGCCAGGCTTTTACTTTGTAAGCACTACCTTGACTTTCATCTTTTAAATTGCTCTTCTGTTTTGAAGGAGTAGACTCCCTTTCGCTGGCAGACTCACTCGAAGTCAAATGCCTTTTAAGCAGTGTTCTTGACCGATCCGCAATATGGCACAAATGAGACAGATTTTTATTTTTTCCGTTGATATGACAGAACATCAAGATGGACTCTTCCATTGTAGTAAGAACTTTAATGTTATGTTGAGTGGTTTGCTTATGCTGGGTGATCTGATTCTTATCAGCAAACAGTTGATCACAGTTCTCACAGAGACCTTTTGTTTTAAATATCTCTGCAACTTGGGAGATGCTCTTCTTTGACACTGCCACAGGCCCAGAATTACGACAACGTGTTCTAGAATGGATTAAAAACAAAGAGGTTACATCACAACCTGAAACATTTTTAAATTTTTGAAATATTACCTAGTAGCTACAGCAATTACTGCGTGGAAGTAGTGTCCTCTGTATACTTTAACTCATCTGCTAGCTTGTCAACAAAAACATGCAATGCCTGTCTAGTCCCTGCACTTTAAAGAGAATTAGGTGCTAATTTCCAAAACTAGCACTTAGATTGATGCTTATGTTGTTGACTCAGTACATTTTAGAAATAAAATTCTGCTAACTTAGAAATAGTGGAACAGAGACCAAGTTTTGTTGTTCAGAAAGTAACAAAAAGGATACAGCCATTGATCAGCATTCCGCAGTGAACTGCATGGGGTAAAATGAGGTAAAAGACATGGATGGGGGCAGTTTTTTGATAGTTTACTCAGGAAACCAACATTCAGATGATCCTAGATGCCCCGATATCTACTAGTACCACTAATAACACATCTGCCTATCTGTTATCGATCTATGGATGGTCACATTATAGACAGCTGTCTCTCACAAACCTGAAATGAGCTGTTAATTCCATATGTGAACGTAGTATCTGGGAGCAGGACATACACTTCACTTGGAAGGGGACCTCTTTGCACCGAGATATCAGAAGGTTCTTTGCATAGGATGGGAAAGGTAGAGGAAGGCCAGCCTCCATTTCATCTATAATACGGAATGGCAGAAAGTGCAACCACACATTAAAGAGTTCTTTCATAGTATTTCAGCTCTCAGATGACACACTTATAATTGTACTTGTTTGTCACAGAGTTCAGAAAGCAAGTTACCATGTGTCAGCTGAGTCACAGTAATAGTGCCATGGAAGCTTTAAGTAAAACTTCATTAATTTTTTAAACTTCTGTAACAATCTCGTATCTGTTTGCATCTTGCTTTCTCATACTAAGCGACCAACTCTATTTCCCTTTTCCTCCTTCTACAAGTTCAGGTCAGATATCTCTCCTAGGAAGGTTCTTATTGACCTTCTTCCCCTCCATCACCACCTGTCTACTCTTACTACATTCCCTTTTGTTTAAAACTATAGTGTATTTACGGAAGAAAAAAGCATGCAATTAATTTAACAAGTTCCCACATGCTTTGACCATCTCTCTCTTTCCCATCCTCAATGTTAATTCTGTTTAAGTTTTTAGGTGCAGTACTTTCTGTTGTTCCAAGTACATACTCCATTTCTAACTCCAGGTACCAGCAGAATAAAACATTTTCTATTGAAAAGAGTATGGGAAATGGCTTTTGAACTATATACTGCTGTTAATGTTCTGCATCTTAGGAGGCAAATTATTTTTGAATTTTCTGTTTAGTAAGATGTGACGATCTGTAGGAAGTAATTTGAGGTTATGCCTTTCAACTAACTTCACTGCCAGATCTTACATGCTGATAATATTAATCATGAAGACCGACTTACCAATGCATTTACAATTTACAAAAATTTAGCTTTTCCCTATAACCCAAAGAGGTACATAAAGCCACAGCAGAACACTTCTACAGGTTAAGACACAGGAATGAATAATATTGAAAATATCCTAAGACTGACTATGCAGTTAGCAGTCAATCAGGATATCAGACCTTAGAAGACATCTCAGAGAATCCCTGGTTTGTGCCAGGAGTGAGCATAACAAATACGTGGTTCTTAGCTTTGGTGCAGAATCACTTGGGAACCGGCAACAACTCTATGTCCAGAAGCAAGGAACTGAGGCAGGAGGAATGATTTATAATAATTGTACAGTGCCATATCTAGTCTTCCAGCATAGGTAGTTTGAAGAATGACTTTCAGTTCGCATTCTTACTGTATAAATGTGAAACAGCAACAGTTCAAAACATTTGCCCTGTTGAAAGTGTATTAAAAATTAAACTCAAAAGCTTAATTAATTTGGGGCTGTGAATACTGTTTAAGCAACATACTTCAACAGTTAATGTATTTGAAAACATCAGTCAGAACAGGCTTTGAATATAAGGCAAAATAAATGCTGCTTCTTCTGTCCATCAAAGCCTGAATAAAAAATTGTTAAGTTACACAGTATTCCCACAACCAGAAGAAAGGTTGAGTATACTCTAATCAATCTAAGAAAGAAGGATCACAGTAAATTATCAAAATCCATGAAGTGTGGCTGATGTTTGGAATAAGCGTCCACATTGAGACTGAGCTCAAATACCCTCCACGGTACAGAGGTACAAAAACCTAGTTCAGCTGCAGAAAGAAAATGGTGGTAATTCTTCAGGTATATATACTCTAAAGCTCTAATATTACCCAGAAAATAAAAAACACATTTGTTTTAGTGATAACAGTCCAAGCAAAGTATGGAAGATAAAAGCAAGAAAAATCATCTCTGAGAACAGAGAATCAATTGCATGTCTGGTCTTTTATTTCTTTCTCACAGATGTTCAAACCACTGAATTTCTATGAAATTATATCAGTATATTGAAACATTATAATGAAGACAGCAAAATACAAATGAAGGTGGAGTGTATGGAGATGCACCTCTATTTTTAATTCAGCTGAGCTGTCAGGTCTGGTAAAACTTGAGAATTCCTCCAGCTAGTCTCAGTTTAACTTAACATTTATAATATTTACTAATACCATACTAGGTGTTGTAGTCTTGTTCTGATTTACCTGTTCCATACAGTAGCCTGGCCTGGAATAACTGGCATTCAAAAAGTACATAAATCCTGCACAAAAACATTAGGGCAAAAAAGAGGAAATTTCAAAACCTTGCAGAACCTCAGTAAGATTTAATGGTCTCAGTACTATTGGTCAATTTGAACCATCTTGCTCCCGATGAAGAGCAATCTGCTCACNAGTAGAGCTCCTTCATTCAAGGAAGGAAGGAAGGTAGGTAGGTTTTTATTTCTTGCCTGTTCTAGTCAACGATGAATGTAAAAAATTCCCTTAATTTTTATTAATGGTTCCTACAGTTGCTGTCTTGTTACTTCAGATACAAAGGCTTCATCCTTCCACACCAAAATAATCCCATCTTCTTGCCTGCTTCCAGTGCCACTCCCTTTCACCAAACTTGTCTGTAACTCCTGCTAATGCCCCTGGACACACCATAGGCACACAACTTGGAAGCAATGGAAAAAGAGCAGGGGCAAACTATGATGCAATCTTCAAGCTTGTCAGATATGACTACATATCAGAAGTTACTACTACTAGCTAAAAGTAGTCCAATTTTCAGAGTATCTAAAGCTTCCCCTGCATTTAAGACAGCTTCTGGAGACTAGGTGGGTACACAACAATATTTGTTATTAAAATACTAAACTTTGAAACTGCTATCTATTATCCAATTCAACACCAGACTGCTTAAATAAAACCACACACCCTGAAGATAACACCTGAGTATCTGTCATGGAACTGAGGTTTTATAGTGGTTTGTTATGAACAGAAGAATGAGCACTATAAAAAAAGAAAAAAGAAGTTAAAANAAGGAAAAAATGGAACCCTTCTTTTTTTGTTCTGAGCTAAGTGCTATCCTGTCTCTAAAGAACAAAACACTATTTTGTGCTTCTAATCTTTTCAAAGCAATAGCTCACCGGTAATCTTTTTTAAAACCTATGGCCTGGTGTTAAAGGTATCTACAGTCAGCGCGCATTCAGAATTAATGACCTATTTGAGAATAAAAGTATATTAGATTTACAGCACATAAGAGAACTCAGAACCATGCAGCTGACTGTCACTTCCATGAAGACAGCAGTATTGACTCGACCTGCAAGAAGATTCCTTCAAAGCCTGTCTTTATTGTATATTTCCTGCAGCCACGCTGGGGGAGGGCAGAAGTGGAAGACACAGGTATGATGAAGAAAAATAACTACACCAACCCTTTTGGTCATATATGTTTATCCTGAAAGCGAGACTACCTAAAATATGAATAAGAAGTCAATTCCACCTGTACCTCCTCTGTCTCAGCCACTCACCCAACATTAAAGTAAATGCTTTAACGTCTATTGCTTATTGAAAGCTAAAAAGTCAATACAGCTATGATGGTCATTAACCCTGTTTTCAAGACCATGATCAGACAGATATCTTCTGTGGAATCTAGTAAGTACGGTTCAGGATGTTACCAGCTCACAACATAACCAGTATTTTAGCCTTCAGTAGCAACGCAGCCAGAGTAAGGCATCAGACCGGCAGCACTGTTCCAGCTAAGTAAGCTAAATTTGCAAGTACGTAGAGAAGAAAGTTTCACAGGTCTTTTCCATCAGGAATGCCAGGGTTACTGACAAGAAAAATAGCCTCCGGCAGACTTCAGACAATACAGTAAGGGGAAGGAACATCACACCCAGTCTGACTGGAATTTTATTATATTATATTAAAGAAATTTATGTGTTTTAGTCTGAGTTCCTATCAACATGCTAAATGTAAACTTATTTAGGCCAGTAGTTGCACAGAGTCACTGGAGGCTGAGAAGCTTATAAGAAACCTGACAGCATGGAGATAAAGGAAAGTCTGTTTCTCATTACAGCAGCTGTGATGGAGGAATCATTTCTACACAAAAATATGAATTTCAAATAATCTTCTCTTACAGGACTGTATCACACTTAAAACCTTAAAAGAAAAATAATAATTTATTAAAAACAAAATTAAAAACCTTAAGCTTTTCTTACACAGTAGAAAAAAAGTAAATCATATCATAAGGATCAACTATCAGAAGGAAGGAAAAGCAGTACACTTAGCAGCAACATACCATTCCATTTAGAAGCCTGGAGGAAGTGGTTCTGTCCTGACATATGCTGCAAGCATTCATCTCTTTTGGTGAAAAGGAGAAAGCAGTTTGGGCATGCAAAACACTGAATATGCTGTGGAGGGAGATCTTTTTTATGTCCATCATTTTCATTTAGCTGGAAGAGAAAATGTGATCTAGTTAGGAAAGAAACCACTGCCAATTCTCCTGTCCTTCTATTCCTCTCTGCCTTCTGTAGTAATATTTTCACTTTTAGGTTTTCAGTTACTACATCCATGTTTATATACAGCCTACCTCTGCACACTTCAGCTCATGAGACACAAGCGACTGGCCAAACTGCCATTGTCAAACTCAGTTTCCATTCACTTCCTGCACCAGTGGTAGCAACCAACTTCCCCAGGAACTATGGGTTCCATCAATTCTTAGCTGGTCCCTTTACCCAGGCTCTCAGAAAAAGCTCTTTTTGCCACTAAAGCAGCTGTTTTTCCTCATGTCAGTTCTTTGTCCATCTTGCTAACCTCCAGCTGCTCAAAATGCTGCTCCCCAGAGTAGCCTGACAGGTCTGTAACTTTCATCAAAGTCAACTCCTTTTGCCTTCTACATCAACTTCAAATCTCTGCCTTCAGGGCAAAAATCCTTTCATTTTGCTTCTGACATTTTTACTTATTCCTTTCTTATGTCACTCAAAGAATCTTCATGATACGCTTATGCTTTCCTCCACAGCTCTGTTTAGGATTATCTCCCCATCCTTCCACACCAAAATAATCCCATCTTCTTGCCTGCTTCCAGTGCCACTCCCTTTCACCAAACTTGTCTGTAACTCCTGCTAATGCCCCTGGACACACCATAGGCACACAACTTGGAAGCAATGGAAAAAGAGCAGGGGCAAACTATGATGCAATCTTCAAGCTTGTCAGATATGACTACATATCAGAAGTTACTACTACTAGCTAAAAGTAGTCCAATTTTCAGAGTATCTAAAGCTTCCCCTGCATTTAAGACAGCTTCTGGAGACTAGGTGGGTACACAACAATATTTGTTATTAAAATACTAAACTTTGAAACTGCTATCTATTATCCAATTCAACACCAGACTGCTTAAATAAAACCACACACCCTGAAGATAACACCTGAGTATCTGTCATGGAACTGAGGTTTTATAGTGGTTTGTTATGAACAGAAGAATGAGCACTATAAAAAAAGAAAAAAGAAGTTAAAAAAAGTGAAGGTAGGAAGGAACAACAACAAAAAAGCAAGCAATATTAGCTTATATTCAAATCAAACCTAGAACGCTAGATCATCCTCTTCCCTTCTGTAATTTAACTAGTGAGTAGCAGCAAATACATCTATTGGAGAGACTGGAAACATCAGGAACAGCTGCACCTGGATCACAAGTTCTTTTCTCATTCTACTGCCTCTTCTTCCTCATGTCCTTTCTGCTGCTTCTCTTTAACATCACTTAGTAAAACCTAACTTCTTGTCTTTATCTTTCATAGTACTGGAGATGCAAAAAGAAATATTTTTCAGCAGCACCAGTAGAGGGACAAGAGGTTCGAGACAGAAATAGGATCCTCTCAAAAGCACAGTGAGAAGTACAACCTAATGGTCAGGAGTACTGGCAGGATACACCAGGGGTTTGAAACACATCAGAATAAGAAAAACTGTCTTGAAGACTGAAAGAAGGGAGGGGAGAGAAAGAG
>VZTO01020385.1:178972-195941 GCA_013400615.1 Syrrhaptes paradoxus
ATTATAAGTGGAAGACACAGGAGAGGGATGCAGGCCTCTGGACTTCAAGGCTACCTTGGACTGCATCTCACAGCCTTTTGCTCTGTTGTATTACACCTTCATAGTCTATTGTAGACTATACCAAGCTGTAACTAAAGTATAATTATGTGACTTTAAAATCCATTAACAGTGTTCACAAAACTAGGCTGGAAAGTCAGTATGTTCCACAAATACTAGATTTGTACTTGTCTCTGTTGAATTTCATGAGGTTCCCGTAAGCCCATTCCTTCAAGATGGTCAGGTTCCCTTGACAGCAGCTTTAAGCTATTGACTGCACCTCCCAGTTTGTAATAAGAATCAAAAATCCATGCCTTTCAAATGGCTGCACAATACAATTAATAGGATTCAACTTCAAAATTATGCCTTACACATAGAAAATTTTATCCCATTATAAAAAATTACTTGATAGATTTAATGTGGCAAACAGCTTCCCAAAAATTCAGATAAAAGCAGGCAGTTAACTAGGTTTGCTGCATGGTGGCTTGTGATAACTGCTATTTTTCATTTATTTAACCAGAATAATTGATACTAAGGTCCCTCTGCTATATAAACAAACAAGAACAGGCTTTTGCCATTGGCTTGCACACTCCCCTTAGGAACTGCAGTAAGACTACCAAATTGATCAGTTAAAAGCCACTGGAGAGACAAAGTCTGTATTGTGTTTCAAACGACAGCCTGATACCCCAGAAGCAAAGATCTCTAGTTGCTATCTCCAGGTCTGGCTCAGCAATCTTTTTATTTACTTAGTAGTGAAAAAACACACTTGTGACTACAAGGCCTGTATTATACAATTCTACTGAAACAAAATATGCCCAATACCTTAAAGGCTTTGTTTCTCTCTTCTTTTTGCTGTTTCTCTACTTCAACATGTCGTGCTAGACGATCCAAGGTTGATGCAACTCGTTCTTTTTGATAGTCAATGTGATCTTTACGCTTAGTATTTCTCTACAATTGAAAAGTTAAACTTTATTTGGCAATTGTTAAGTAACAGGCACTAATATGGTGAAAAGTGATACCCAAGGATCAGGACATAATTCAGTACAGATACTCTGATCCTAAGTTCCATGACTTACCTTGCTAGTTTTCACCTCATATTTACCAGCATCTGTAGCTTCTGTTAGCAAACAAACAAACCAAACAATTCCTACCCCCCTACATATTCAAGGCAATTCAACATCAACATTAACCTCACCAAAGCACTAGAAGGAACATGGATGATTGTGCTGGGTGTCCTAGAAGTTTCCAATAAATCTGAAATTAAGTCAGTCTTCTAACAAAATTCCTTAAGATTTCAAAGCCAGCATGCAGCCCATCTGAAAAACTGAGAAATTATATTCTTGCTGTCAGACATTGCCCAGTATCTTCAGAAAGACAGATCATTAGCTTTTTCTAGCATAAGGGACAGGCCATACACTGTAGTTTGCTCCTGCTACACAATCAGCTGTAGTAATCACCACTGTGGAGTGAGCCTGGGCATGCACAGAAGACTCACTTTTGCTTCAGAATCAGGTTTATTACACACATCCTCTACTGCAACACTGCAAAACAGAAGTCCAGAGATGCCCCCCGCTGCCAAAACAAACTATAGTAGAGTCATTCTCAGTCACTGTCCCTCTCAAAGGCACTGAAGAGTAGGCACAAAGAGCTTGAGAGATACATGAATTGACCAGCATGCTTCTGACTCATACATTCTTAGGAAGGATTATGAAGAATGAGGCTGAGTTAAGACCAGGCTGTCATCAGAATAAGGTCCTCCAACCTATAAACCACTCCTAAAAAATTATTTGAGAAGGAAATTTCCTGGGAGTAGGCCAGATACATTTGCAGACTAAAGACTGGACACATCGACTTCTGATGTCACTTGTAAAGTGTCGTTTTTCTTTGACACTTGTTAAAACCACTGGAAGCCAAATAAAAGTTCCAAGTCTATTTCAAGAAGGCAAAAAATGGCTCTAGAAAAAAAATGAAGCTTTGGCATTCTTGCCTTCCACTCAACAGTAGGTAAAAATAAAAATATGTTAATGTTGGTTTATTTATTACTTGTTAAAAATACCTCTAACAAGTCTTCTGTGAAGAGTAACTGATGGGAAAAATACAGGAGACTAATTCTTTTATTTGACCAATAAGTCCCAAAACACATACAACATACTCACATGAACATAAGAGCTGCTGTTAGGTTCTTCATCCTCACTACTTACAAGATCAATGCATTCAAGAACAGGTCTTAAACATCCTTCCTGAAAAAAAGTGTTAAAAAAAGACACACAGAAAAGCATTAAACTGTCTTCCTCAGAGATAAAACGTTGCATGCATTACAGCACATTGTCAGCATTAGCAATACCTGAAGAAGAATTTCACCAAGGTCTCAGGAGGGTGCAGTAATGAAATTCCTGCATGGAGACTTTTCCACTTAACAGACTAATCCATAAAATTGGTAAAACATGCAAATAAATAAGTATTCATAAATAATTAAAATATCAATTTAACATATAGATAGCAACTAGAAAAATAATCAAATTAACAGTCTTTGCTTGCTTAATAACCTTATATTCTTCACCTTCTCAATCAACTTAGTTCTACATTTTAAAAGATACTCAACTTGCGCCGTTTGTCCAGTAGTAACAGGGTAGCAGCCTGTTACCAAGAGAGGAGCAGTCTTGGATTTCAGTAAGCAATGCTAAATGGTTTTTTGGGGTTTGTTTTGGGTTTATTTAGTTTCAAAACACACAAATTAAATTCCAACTCCAAAAGACATTAAACTCCTGAGGCATTCCAAGCCGTAAGAAAGTCGGAAGCAGTTCCATACACATTTAAGCCCTTTCTGAGCAGATATTCCATAAGCAGTTCACAAGCGTCTTCTCTGTACTGGAATCACAATGAGGGGGAGGTCATTTTATTTTACAAGAAAACATATTTCACCCATTCACATCACATACTCAAAAGCACAAAGACACATGTCCAAATAGCCTGTCCAGCATTCAGTTGCAAAGATGTGCATCCCAGCAGCCTGGCCTGGACTCCATGCAGCACAGGACCCTGGCTATCAGCAAGCACTTAGGCCTTCTCTGTTCTTCCTAACTTGGCAGCCAGGTGCTCCGGAACAGATATTTCCGATCTGTTGTCTCTCTTGTCCCTCCTCTGTGAGTCACTAAAGGTTATTGACTGTTTTTGTCTCCTCCTCAGGATGTCTTAAAGCTCCAGTCCTGTTCTGTCTTCTGCAATCATCTTAATGGTTTAAGCTTTGGTTTTCATTTGGATGAATGCTATGCCTTGCTTGCCTGACCTGAATGTCTTCAGAAACTTCACTTGATGGTCTGTGACATCAATGACCTGCTAGTCTAGGTAACATCAACATCAGTTGACTCACATGCCTTCCTATGCCTTCTTTTTTTCATTCTGTGTGTGTATTCCCATTCACTATCCACTCATACCAATTTTAACAAGCTTCAGGTAGATATGTTGGCACAAACATGAAAACACAAACAGAGAAGAAAAATTAAAATCAGCAACCCAAACTAAGCACGTAGGTCATAAGTTTGTTTTGTTTGTTTGTGTGTTTTTTTGGGTTTTTTTAAAAGATGTACAAAATAATGTCTGGAGCTCCATCCACACTCAGTGCAACAAGAGTCTTCAGTTTTTAAAGGCAAAAAAAGCAGCACTATGTCCACATAATCTGATGTAATGCAAAAAAAAAAATCTGTATCAAGCTACAACATCATAACAACTAAATAATCAGTATAACGAACATGAAACAGAATGAGTACTCTGCATACATCGAACAAAAATACTCCTAGCGACCCTAACTCACATCTGTGATCCCATATGTACACATCGTCAGTGAGAGGCAAAGTTAACTAAAATCTCCACAGCCCATAAAACTCTCCCATCCAAATTCTGAAATTTATTTCTAACCACAAAGTACATAAACCAAAACCTTTAAGTTTTGGGGGGTTGCGGTGGTGTGTTTTTTGGTTTTGTTGTTGTTGTTTTTTTTAAGTCTGTACATGCAATGCCACCTACATCTGACTAAACTGCAGTATTAACCATTTGTCTGGCAATACTCTTGGTAGATACCACACAGGTCTTATATACTCCAAAGGCATTCTTTATTTGTTAGAAAGTTAAGTCTTCCAGGCAGAAAAAGGATTTACAATAGTAAGCAGACCAACTTCTTGAAGAGACGCAGGACTAAACACACCATCTCTGCTATATATTTGGCAGTGCCCTCAAGATCTTAACAATCAATGAGCTAAAGCAGGCTAGAAAGAATTTTTGCCTCATGAAAAGCAGCAGAGAGAACAGCAGCATGCAAATCTTTCTGCTGTCCTTATTGCATCTCATTCTTTACATTGTTCCACCTTTCAAGGTTGTAAAGCCGTTCAGCTGGCCAGGCATAAACAGTCCTCATTGTCTCAGTGGGGAGGAAGAGGGATGAGACCTTGGATAGGTGACAAGAGCTCATACAAGTCAAGCTGCAGGCCTCAAATTATCCCAAGAGTGCTTAATTTTTTATGATTAAATAAGGAGAACATATTTTTTTAAGAGTTTGTTTAGAAAACAAGTAACAGATCTGCTTTTGTAGAAACTGACAACCTCTATAAACTTAAAAGAAATTAAATCTTCATTAAACAACAGGTGTTAGCAAGTAACAGTTCAAAGACACAAACACTCAGACCTCCTGACTCTCTAATCAGTTCAATAATGTGTTTTAAAACTCCAATCTAACAGCTGTAGCTTCTTCAAATGCAGAGATTTTCCTTATTTCCGTTTACTTACTCCCTGGGTTCAGCAACTAATTAAAAGTTGGGAAATTGACGGCTGAAAAGCACAGTAGCTTGCTTTCAAGCCTAAAATGTTCTAGTGACCAGAACAGTAAACTCAATTGAACACAAGTAAGATTACATGTTTAAATATTGTTTGTGTACATTAAACATTTTTTTCCTTCCAAATTCTGTACCTCTTACTATGCAATTGTTGGGTTGCATTCCAATCTGAACACAAATGCAATATGGCAATTCTTTAAAATGACTCCTCAAAGATATACATCCTTATTTTCCATAAAGATAAAATTGGGAAAAAAAAACCCCAAAAAACCAAAAATATACCACACCATCTCCTGAATAATAATGCAAGTCCCAAACATAGCATTTATTTAGGAGAGTTTGTGTTCCATTGGTTGGGAGTTTAACCTTTAGATGGTAGTTTAACCTTTGGATGGACATATACTGAAATTAAGAGTGTAAGAACTATAATCCTGGGTCTGAACAAGAACTCATCTGTGCTACAAAAGATTATTTTGAGAAAGTAGACAATGTGGGAAAAACAGTATAACCTACCCCAAGCATATCCACTCAGCAACTCCTTAAGTCAACATATGAGAAACCTTGACGGAAAGCCATCATTAGATGTCACCACACTGGTTTAGATCCATCCCAGCTGAGTGTCATTACATAGAAAAGACTCCAAATACTACCTCTAAAGAGATAGCAACTGCAGCATGGGCTCATCCTGACAGCAGTGCCAAAAGGTGTTGACACCAAAACAAAAGCAAAGCTCAAAGCCTCTTTATTCAGTGGCCCAGGACAGAAATCATCCTCATGGAGGGAGACCAAGTCTAGGACTACTCTTCCCTTTAAATGTTCACAGTGGCCTTCTGAGAGTTTCATGCAAGCCATAGCATCAGATAGACTTTCTATATTTTTAATCTTGATTGGAGAAGTGGTGAAACATATACTTTTTCCAGCAAGAGAGCAGGTACTGCTACTAAACATTCCCAATTAATACTCCAGTACCACATGGAGGGAAAGTTCTCAGCAGCAGGAATTCAGCTTTTGCTCTGTTGGCTCACATCCACAGAGGGTGAGCCCCAGACTGAGAGTTAAGAAAAGTTTAATTACTTCATTTTTTCCAACTGGTTAAACTAAACAGTAACATAGTGAACAATAGCGAAGAAAACTTGGCATAAATGTAACACTGCACTAGAAAATGAAAGTAATTTTTAAATACACAGATCTTCAATTGTGCAGTTGCATTTTACTTTGGATACGTTATCTTTACATGTACTTAAAAATGTTTACAGAAAATAAACACAAATATCTTCCCTAAAAGTGTTTGCCATTGTAATGCAACAGACAGCTCAGAGGTATTTAAACATTTCATAAAACTGTATATTATTTTGACATCTCACATAAAGTAACAAAGCTATGAAGAGCCACTGCTTAGGAAAGCCACCAACTTTATCAGGGAAAACATATTTTTTAAAAGAAAAGCACAATGATGAGTCTCACCTTTTAAGAAATTAATCAGCAAAAAATACGAGTGAATCTATATAGTGAAACAAAAAACAACCCCAAAAACAATTTATGAGTTGTCCAATGTTTCAGTGTAGACTGTGTCAACTTGAATAATCTATCTACTTAAGTGCTGAAGACCCCATTAAACCTGTGAATCCCTTCACTCTTGCCTTATCCTGCCCATGGAAACAGTACTTGGATGATCAGGTAGCATTCATATGCAACATTTATGCAGCCTATACACTTCCAGTCATACACATTATTATATGGAAACAATGATCTAAAGCTAGCCAAAATGTTTAGAAATCCTTTTGCAAAGTCCAAGTTCACCCTCACTCAGGAGCAAAAAGGAGACCTGAGTACACACTGCTGACATGGGATGGCCTGGGTCACACACCTTTCCCCTTGTATTCATCAGTGACAACAGTAAGCTCCTCACCCCAAGATACTAATCCTGCACAAACAAGCCTAAGCACAGTAATCTTCCTATAAACAGCAGCCTCTCTCAGAAGCCATCATCACGGGGACCACAAAGGCTCCATATGATCCACAGGTGAAACCAAAGAAAAAAAAAGAGGTAGCACAAGTGTTGGTTTTAGTTAAGTCTCTTTTCTTTCAATTACTGCTCTTGGTGCTCCAGCAGCCCTTCAATCATTACACATTCAAAGCTATACTAGCTTCCTCATTCTTCGCCCAGGGTTTCAAGAAAATGAAACTTATACAATCACGCTACACATGAATGCCTGTGTGTGTAGATAATGAACTCATTAGTCAACTTTGACCAAATCAACTAAAAGACCAAATTTCAGAGACAATCAACTACTTATAATTTTTAAAAAAATACGTCTCTCATAATTGAATACCTAAATACCCCTGCAGAAAAAGACTGTACATTCAATTTAGGCTTTAATCAAACACCATATGAAACAGAAAAAAAAATAGTTATTTTTCAGCATTAAAAATAAGAAAAATCCTCAGGAAACCAGCCATTATTAGTCCTGGCATCAGTTAAGCACTTGATCTTATTTGCATGACTTGTTCCTTTGATAACATCATCTTTCTGTTCTTGCATACATTCTTGCCATCCAGCACCACTTCACTGATGACGGACTGAGGCTAGAACACAGGCAGTATGAAAAACATTCTGCTTTTCCTGGACAGTCAACAGATGTGTCTTACAGTTACATTCACATAAGCCACATGTCAACATTAGACTAGATGTTGTAATGTAGCTATTATACAGTGCTTCACCATTTGTGAGGACCGTTTAAGGCCTCTAACCCATTATTTCCTTCCTCTTCTAAAGAAAGTATGGTGTTTTGACATTGTTTTGCAGAGTGAGCAGTGCTTTGTTCTATTAACTTCAGTGGGACTATTCATGAAGCAAAATGCTATGCAACACACAAGTCATCTACAATGACTTCGCATATACCTCACTGATCACTGTAATCTCCCACCCACCTGCTGGGATACGCTAGTCTATAGTCTCTCCATACACCCAACTGATATCACCCTATACACTTCCAAAGAAAGAGCAGATAAACCTTTCAGATAAACCTTTGTGGCAGATAACTTTAAAAACTAAATTATCTTTAAATCCGAAAGTAACACTTTCAACCAAAATATACTCAAGATCATCAACACAGCATGCAAAGACCCCCTCCTATTTTACAAGGCTACCAAGAGCATATTTAATACAACAAGCAGTGTGTTCCAGTACAAGAGCTACTTACTCCAATGAACTCTATCTCATCCTCACTTTCAGAAGCTGACGGTTTACTGTTGTGAATGTTGACAGAAGTATGAGATTCCATTATCTAAACAGAAACAAATCAAACACGCTGATCATTTTTATTTCGGAAGTTTTAACTACAACAGCATTTTTCATTTTTATGCCTACTCTGGCTTTACAGCCTACCTGCACTCAACAAGCCTCTGTGCATCATTCACAGACAACCATCAGTAACACCAGACTAAATGACAACAAATTTAACTCGACTATATTTTTCCCAACATGCAAGACGTGGCCTAATGTACAGAGCATCCCAATGCCTCTGTGCGTCCAGCAGGCACAGCTACGGTGTACCGCCGGGTTCAGTAACACGTAGAGGTCTGAAACCTCAGCAGGAGACAGAGGGGAGCTGCAGCCCCACGCCGCTGTACCACCGCTACAGCGCAGAGGGCACTTGAGTAGAGACGCAGGGTGAGGTCAGCCATAATTAGCAGCTACGGGTATTTTTGATGCCTTTGGCTAGTTCAGGACCACAGCAGATCCTGCTTCAAAACAACCGCCGTCTGCCAACGGAAGATCTCCGTGGGCGGCGAGGAACGGCGGCCTGCCGGAGGGGACCCCGGCAGTGCGGACCCCGCGGGCGGCTCTGCTGACTCACGGCTCATCACCTCCGCGGGTACCAGCCCCCCGGCACACGGTCGCCGCGCCTCCCCGCCGCCAGGCCGCCCCGCCGCAGCTCGGCGTGGGCGGCGGGTGAGGAAGCAACCGCCTCGCCGGCGCCCGTTCCTCGCCCGGCCGCCCCGCGGGGGCTGGGTTGCCAAGCCACGGCCTCGCGCCCCTCACAATGCCCCGGCCCCGCTCACCCCGCCACCGCCAGCACCCCAGGGCACACCAACGCCCCGACCCAGCGCGCCTCCGCTTCCTCTTCAACCCAGGGGCAGAGGGGAGGGGAGAGGTGGGGCGGGAGCGCGGCGCGGCTTGCCGGGATTTGTAGTTGCCGCCTGCTCGCCTCGCTGCCCCGTCTCTTCCCCCATGGCAGGTGCCCGCGCTACCACCACTCCGCCATGGCGCAGAGCCCCCGCAGCGGCGTTGCGGGCTCTTTCCTTCAGTAACTTCCTGCCTCCCCTCTCCTGCCTTCGGCTGGGCTGCACGGAGTTCCTGCTCAAAGAAGGAAAACCCCCAAGCCGCTTCCGGGTGAAGGGGAGGCTGGCGGCCATTGGGGCTAGCCGCGGAGGGGAAGGCGGGAAAATCGCTTCCCCGAGGGGGAGGCTGAGGCGGCGGGGGCGGCAGCGACGAAGTCTCCGCTCCGGCTGGCGGCTGGGCGCTGCCCCCGCCGCTGTGCGTCTGCAATGGGCCGGCGTTCAGCCCGCCTTGCTGTCTGCTTGTCCAGCCCTGACAGCAATGCCTTTCTGTGAGGGAAACGGTGTCAAGGGCCTTGGTGAAGCCCAGATAGACAATGGCCATTGCTCTCCCCTTGTCTGCCTGGCCAGTCACCTTATCATAGAAGTTTATCAAGTTGGTCAAGCATGACTTCCCCTTGGTAATGCTCTATTGACGACTCCTGATGATTTTCTTGTCTTGAAGTACCTGGAAAAGGTGTCGAGGATGAGCTGCCCCATCATCTTCCCGGGATCAGGGTGAGGCTGGCTGATCCGTAGTTCTACACATCCTTCTTGCTTTTCTTGAAGATAGGGCTGGCAGTTACTCTTCCAGTCCTCAGGCACCTCTCCTCGTTACCATGATCGATCAAAGATTATTGGGAGTGGCCTTGCAATTGTATCTGCCAGCTTCCTTGGTGCTTGTGGGGGCACCTCCTCAGGGCCCATGGATTTATGTATGTCTAATTGGCTTAGGTATCCCCTGAGCTGGTCCTCTTCCACCAAGGGTGCATCTTCCTCACTCCAGCCTTTCCCCTGGTGTCTGCAACCTGGGATTCCTGAAAGCCAGTCTTGCTAGTCAAGACTGAAGCAAAGAAGGCATTCAGTAACTCAGCCTGTTCTGTATCCTGTGTCACCAGGTCACCCATCTCATTTAGCAATGGGCCCATATTTCCCTAGTCTTCCTTTTGTCACCTATGTACTTAAGGAAGCCATTCTTCTTGTCTTTGACCTCCCTGCCTAGATCGAATTCCAGTTGGGCTTCAGCTTTCCTAACTTCATCCCTATATACTTGAACATTTCTGTATTCTTCACAGGTTACCCGTCCTTCCTTCCACACTTTGTATGCTTCCTTTTTATGTTTGAGTTTGACCAGGAGCTCTTTGTTCATCTACACAGGCCTCATGACATTTTTGCTTGACTTCCTATTCACTGGGATGAGAGGGATCTCCTCCTCTCCTGAGCTTGGAGGAGGAGATCCTTGAATATTAACCGGCTTCCTTGGGCCCTTCTTCCTTCCAGGGGCTTATCCTATGGGACTCTTCCAAGCAGATCTTCAAAGAGGCCAAAGTCCACTCTCCTGAAGGCCAGGGTTGTGAGCTTACTTTTTACACTCCTCCCTCCCCTCAGGATCCTGAGCTCCACCATCTCATGGTCACTGCAGCCAAGGCTGCCTTTGAGCTCCCCATTCCCAAAGAGCCCCTCATTGCTGGTATGAGGTTGAGCAATGCATTGGTCTTCATTGGTCCTCGCTGGATCCTTTATGACTTGGATGAAGAAGTTACAAGTGCACTCCAGGAACCTCCTGGATCGCTTATGCCCTGCTGTGTTGTCCCTCCAGCAAATATCCAGGTGGTTGAAGTCCCCCATGAGGACCAGGGCTTGTGAATGTGAGGCTGCTCCTATCTGTTTACCTCATCTGCTTGTTCTTCCTGGTCAAGTGGCCTATAGTAGACACCCACCATAATGTCACCTTTACCTGTCCTGTCTTTAATCCTCACCCATAAACTCTCATTTTTCCTCTTCGTCCAATCCCAGGCAGAGATCCATGCACTCCAACTGCTCTTTAACACAAAGTGCAACTCTCTCTCCTTGTTTTCCTGGTCTGTCCTTCCTAAAGAGCCTGTATCCCTTCATTGTAACACTAGTCATGGAGGCCATCCCACCATGTCTGTGTGATCCCAACAAGATCATAGCCCTGCAACTGCATGCGGATCTCTTAAATCATTGTGTTTATATCCCATACCACATGCATTAGTATACAGGCACTTTAGAGAGGCACCCCAGCATGTTGTCTCCCTAGAAAGGGATTGGGGGATTTCTCCATCATGGTGCTTTGTAGGCATTTCCTTGCTTACATGCAAGTGCTGGAGGTGACCCTGCTTAAGCCCCATTTTGTTGATTTTGTGTTCCATTCCTGTCATATCACCCCATACCCTTTGCTCTTCAACCATGTCCATCACTCCATCACAGGGCTGCTGGTTACTCACTCCCTTCTGCTTCATTCTTGGTTTAAAGCCTTCCTTATGCAGTCAGCCATCCTACTAGCAAAAATAGCTGGATGATCTCATCTCTCTCAAGCAGACAATGATCTTTAAGAAAAGTCCCATGGTCATACAACTCAAAACCTTGTTGCCAACAGCAGTTCTGCAACACATTATTGACTTGTCCTATTAGTACCCTTCTCATTTCCCGTCACTGTCAGGACTAATGAAACATCAGCCAGGCCTCCATGCCCATGATTCTTGCTACTTATCAGCTACTGCTCTCCTGCTTCATCATACAGGTACTTTGAGCCACCCAAAGTAAAATTTGATATGAATCATCTTTACTCAATGTGTTGGCTTTGAGTAAGCTGAACAGAGCAAATGTCACCTGTGAGTTGTGCATTTATATAAAAAAAGCTGCTTGCACACAAACAAAGCACTTCACTAATGTATGCTTTTGAAATCCTGTATGCATAGGGGAAAGAATTCAGGGTTGCATGTTAAATTTTGATGTTATGGGAGCTTTGTGAATAAACAACCACTAGAAATAATGTATCACACGGTATTTGATGTCAGCATTAATTTAGTGCACTTATTTTTCTTGAAAACATGGAGTTACTAATGTTACTTTTAAGCCTCCTTCCCTATATGAATGAAAAAATAGCTTTATGATAGAAGATAGACATACTGAGATACTAATTATATAATTTGTACAACTTAATCACTATTGTTGGACTGTATAAACAACACTGATTTGAGCAGTTTTATTTAGTTATTAATATAATGGTAACCTTACTACCACTTGGAGAATTAAAGTCATTCTTGCTGCCTACATTTTCACACCAATGGTATTTTCTTCCCTTTTGGTCATACTGCAAGGAGAAGGGCTTCTCTGTTAACCCTATAGCTGTGTAAAAGCTATTTCTCTTCTTTTATCCAGTGGGGTAACATCAGTCCTACACTTCAGGAGAGAAGGAACTGACTCTTTGAAGCTTGCTCCCACGTTACCCTTTCGTAACACATTACAATGTCTGCTTCTCTATGTTGTTCCTTTTGTCCAGAGCACCTGTCCCCCTTCCCGGACTCATGTCTGCGAGTAGGCCCTTCACCCTACCACAAAAATCCTCCTTTACTCTTTGTGGTGAGCCTTTGACAACCTACCTGGTGAGCGGAACATAAAAGTACACAGTACAACATGATGTGCAGTGCTGCATCAGCGACAGGGAGAGCAGCCACTCGCGTCTGGCTCTATATGCCTGCCCCAGTGCTCCTACATCTCCCAAACAGCAGAACAGCTGCAGCTCTGCAATATCAGTTGTGGCAACTTTAAGGTTAGAGAGCCCTTGTTAGGTGGGACAGCCCCTTCCTCACCTAAAAATTATGAGCTTTGTAGAAGCTGGCATCAGAACAGTTATTAAAAAATATTGAAAAAAAAAAGACGAGCAAGAGAAAAAAAACCCACCTTACCTATTAGAGGTTGATGTAAGAAAAGGCCCAGAAGACAGTAAGGACAATAAAATAGAACTAAGGCATAGTAATGTTTCATTTTATTTGATAGAAAGTTGCTTCAAAAATATGATTAACTATATACATTATTATATGCTGTACATACAATTACATATACAAAATGTACATAATTGCAAACATCCTTCTCTTCCATTTTATAGATGGCAGTTAATAACATGAACATGATAGAACTTACATCATATGTCATACCTCCTTTCATCCTGATCATATCTACAAGGAATCAATAGACATGAGAGATGAAAAAGGCCAGCAGGTCACTTAATTCATACCCAAGCCCACACAAAAGTCTTCTCCACAGTGCATTTTATTAGTGCATTGCTCTAGTACAGTTGCGTTTGCAGCACTTTCCTTTAGAGGTATTTGGCTGCTAGCCTTATCTTCAGATTTTTTTCCCAGCATTCACCCTAATATGATTTTTAATTTATTTCTATAACTTGGATCTCCTGAGTTACAGAAATCCTCCTCAAATCAAGCTGGATTCCTTCAACTTTATGTTGTTGGTTTTTTAATTTTTTTAATCTTGATTCCTTAGTTGCTTGTTTGCCACATATGAAATAGATTTAACTATGAGTACTCTGTGTTCTGGGAGAAGTACACTCAAGTACAAAAGCTATAATCCAAGAGTTCTCTCATTTCCATGCTACTCACACACTGTAAACCCGGAATCAGTCAGTGAGGAAGAAAATGTAGCTTCCCTTCTCCTCCTTGGGCAATTACAGGGTGTGTGACTGCCAGCTGCTCCCTGGCACAAGTGTGTTAGATCTCACTAGGAACTGCCCAGTTACTATGATTTTTCTGGTCCCAGGCCCATGAGGAATGCTCTCTACCTGTCGACCCTCTCTCTAAGCAAGAGGTAACATACCAAAATCGAAACACCGGGAGTAGAGGCTGGCAACTCTGCCCGTTACTAGTTGCTTCCAAGAGAAAGACCTCCATTTCCTGACTGAAAGGATCAGACACCCTTACCCTATGGACCAGGTGTTCAGGGAAGAAGAGGGAACAAGAGCTGCTAAACCAGCAGGGTACCACCAGCAGAAGCGTGTGAGAGAGGCCATGTCCTCCCCAACCCAACAGGCTGTCCTGGAGGACTCTTCCCTGAGATGAAGAGGGAGCATGCCTTCTTTCATTGCCTTTCCAGCTTTCAGAGGTAAAAAATGAGCTGCTTCTTTCTGGCAGATGTCTTGAGAGCTGCAGTTTCATTGCTCTAAGAATGTTTCTTCTTTCCAAGTTAACAGCATCCTCCAATATCTATTTTATTTCTCTCTGCCTGTGTGGCCCTGTGCTGACCATAGTCTTCATTTCACTAGGAAATTTTTCTATTCTCTTTTCATACCTCTATGTCTTTTTTGTATTAGTATGCAGTAGCTTTCTCTGATTGGTAAAGTGGTTTTTCAACAGTTGTCAAGGTAAAAGCAAGGGGATTAAGGTTCCTCTTATACATTCTTTTGGCATTGATTTAAAATCATGGGGTTTTTTTCTAACTAATGGGAACTCTACTTATATTCTTCAGAACAAGTTTATATTTTTTAAATTACCGCATAACATGCATATATTTCATAATATCTTAAAGCCAAAGATATTAATGTGCCTTCTTTTTTTTCTAGGCTGATGGATTTTTAATTGTTTGAAAAAATGGTTCTCAGGCTTCTATTCTGCTTGCAGTATCTCTGCCCACCGTTGCTAGGCCCATTTAGATATTATTTATTTTTTATTTTATACTACTCCTTAATCTTTGTTAAAAATCTGAACACGTGTGAAATACTTTGTTATTCTTTGTCTGAATTCCTGAGATCCTGTCCACAGCCCTGGTTGGGAGAGGGCGCTGGTGAACTTCTGGCAACAGGAGACTCCACCTTAGAAGAAGAGGGTTTGAAACACTCCTGCTGACCTTGTGTGGTGGGAGGCGGAGGAGCCAGGCGGCTGTCGCTTTGCTGAATTTGTGCATTAGCAGCAGCTGGTGAATCATCATCCTGCTGGTCTTGTATGCTGGGAGGAACAGCAGAAGAGATGATGCCCTGAGGAGCGGCTGTTGAACCACTGTTGAGACAATTTATAACTAAGCTTGAGATACTAACATTCAATGTGCAATTACTCCTGGTTTTGGTTTCCAAGCAGCAGAGTTTGTTTATTAGCTAGTTATCTATTTTTCTTCATTGACACATTCCCCTTTTCCTTGTTTCACCTCAGCCATATGGATCTGAGATGGTGACTTGTCTGTCTTGTTGGGGTTGACTCCAAATTCCTCCTTTTGAATTGTAATCATGTTCTGGGGAAAGGCAGAGGAGGTGGGAAGGGAAGGAGGAGCAGCGAGGGAGGAGATCAAAGCTGCAGCCTCACCAGTTTTAAACGTTAGTAACTTGTGTTGTTACTAAGGTCCTGCACAAAAGGATTTTCTTTTGACACCTCTCTGTATGTCATTGCTGGGAGGTGAACTGAAAGGAGGAACTGTGAGATTGTGAGCACTTTTAAATTTTCTTACAGAGGAAACGTGTTATCTGAGTTAAAGGAATCACCACCATTAGCTCAAGGACAATTACTTACAAGGTGCTTAAATGCTTTTATAGTGAGGAGATTCTGAAAGGTCTAAAATTAATTAATTATAAATGCATTCTAATAATGTCCATTCAAGAGAGACTATGCAGGGAACATTTGCATTGGTTTCAATAGATATTGGACTGGATTTTACATAAGCACTTATCAATAACAGACATGAAGACATTTTTAAGATATCAAGTTTAAATTGAAAGGTCTATTGGCATATTAAAAAACAACCCAGAATTCTTATAGTGCTAGTTCAAGATCCTCCTGTCAAGGCTTCAGGAATACTGTGTCCATACAGCATGAGAAGACTCAGCAATCAACAAAATTTATGGATTAATCTGATGAAGATAAAGATTTATAATATAAAATATTAAGACTTTCAAAGAAGACAGAGTGTGTGTTTCTATGCTGTTATTTTTACCACTTGTGTCAAGGACAAGGAAAAACACTACAGTGAATCAATGCACACTGTATGTTACAAACACAGAGAACCTTTGTTTTACGAAGCCTTCTCATCTCTAGGAGAAAAGCATTAACATAGTAAACTGTATTTTAGCCAGGCTGATGCATTTGTTTATTATTTCCAGATGGGAAAACCTGTGTAGGTGGATTCTTCACATAGGTAGTATCCCATTATTTCTCAAGTAGTAATTCATAGACTACTGGTGGTCCATGGAGTACTTCCAGGTGTCTTAAAGAGGATTTCTAGTAGCAAAGTACCGCTACTTTTCAAACAATTGTGTTGTAACATCGGAAAATATCTTGGCGGGATTTTTTGTTACGAAGTATCTTACAGTTACAAACACAGATTTTCCTCAAGAAGGCTCGAGGGGATCTTATCTATGTGTATTCAAACCTGATGGGAGAGTGTAAAGAAGATGGAGCCTCTTCTTGGTGGTGCCTGGTGGCTGGACCAAGAATGGGCAGAAACTACAACACAGGTGGTGCTGTCTGAACATCAGGAAACACTTTTTCACTGTGAGGGTGACCGAGCACTGGCACAGGCTGCCCAGAGACTGTGGAATCTCCATCCTTAGAGATACTCAACCAAACTGTACATGGCTCTGAGCAACCTGGTCTAGGTGACACTGCTTTGAGCAGCGGGGGTTGGACTAGTCAACCTACAGAGGTCCCTCCCAACCTCACCTGTTCTGTGGTACGTTTGTTTGGTATATATGGAAGCCGTCCTATGCAAACAGCTGACTGCACTGATGATAGGAATGAGTTCAGCAATTTTAGACTAGTCTTGTTCACAAAGTCAGAATGCCCGCAATAAGCAAGATGTTACCTAACAATTAATCTGCCCCAATAATTTAGACTCCTCTGGTGGTGAAAGATTGCTAATTTAGTTCTTCGACACTACTTTTATCAGTAGGAAGAAAAGAAGTGTGATTTTCCTTATCTTTACTTGTGGGGTAATTGAGGCACAACAGGTGACATGAAAATGGAATTGACTGGTCCCTGGAGAGCCTA
>VZTO01020386.1:0-20640 GCA_013400615.1 Syrrhaptes paradoxus
CCTCAGGGGTGCACAGCAGAACAAAAGGCAAGCAATGGTCAAGAGTGTGGAAAGGCAAAGTCACAGCTAGCGAAGGAAAAAATTCTTCAGAATGAGGGTGGGTCAAACACTGGAAGGTGTTGCCTAGAGATGCCACACAAGACTACCTCCACAGAATACTTCAGATAGAAATCTGATACTTGCAAAAGCACAGGTTGCAAGTTCAGGTTCAACATGGGACCAGCTTGCAAGTACTTTCAAAATCATGGCCTAGGATTAATCATAAAGACTGATCTGTTAAACTAGCTGTTTTGACAAATACATGCTGAAAAATCAGGAATTCTCCCAGTCAGCTGTTGTTTTTCTGAAAGGAACTATGTGAGCAACTCCTGTTGCTCAAGTAACTACATCTAGAGTCCAACTAAGAAGTGCAGTGCAAAAGACGAAAACAGTGTTTGACATAATTGCCATTAAATATCCTTAAACCTTACTTCAAGTGGAAGGATAACCTCACTAGTTCTACTCAAAGCTATTATGATTTTTAAAATAACAGTACTGTGCAGACTTCCGATAAGCACCAGTTAACCTAGAACTGCTTTTAAAAACTTCTACTGTATGCCAGTGGTAACCTACCATCAAACCTGGAAGTTCCTATCTTCCATTCTGCACAGGAGAAACAATGCAACATTACCACTTCACTACAAACTCTGAAGCACTGGAGTAGGAGGAAAAGCGTTAAGCTTTTTTCCCCAGAATCTGTTGTGACAGAAGGAGTAATGCACATTCACAATGCATATTCCCTATTAATCTGTTCCCTCACCCCAAAAAATACAAGGAAATTTTTTCTGCCCACTTGAACCAACCTATACAGTACATCAGCACCCATTTGGGAATGTAAGTTCCAGCAAAGCAATGGAAGTTCAGAAACATAGCTGGTAGGAACACATTTCCTCTCTCCCTCTACAGTTCTGTGAGGAACCTGAAATCTGCTAGGCCAAATCTGAAATTCAAGATGATCAGGCAGTATTTAACATTTGTACAGTGTTTACGCTGTAATATACTTCCAGATTAAGTTGTTCATGGAGTTGACATAACAGATGGTATCTGACAATACAGTTATCTAAAAGCCACATGGAGACATATTTCACACAGGGCCCTCAATATATCAGATAACTCCTTAACAATAATGCTGGTATTGAGTTTGAATGTGGTTCAAAAGTTGAGGAAGTTGAGGTCATTACTCTAGTCTTTCTTCCTCATTCAAACTGGCAACTCTAGTTGTGGTTGAAATGGCTGCACTGGTGATACAACTGTACTTAGAAACCCAATATTTGTAGAATAAGTACAATTTTTTGAGTGAAAAATATTATATCCCAATCAACCTTATTTTCTCTTTTAAATAAAAATAGGTTCTGCATGTCTTATGTAGCAAAGCAAACTAAAATGCTCTTAACACACGCACTGCACAAGACGAAAATCTTAAGAATTCATGAAGTTTCTCTTTCCAACAATTAAAATTCAAGTAGAAAAAAAAAAGAAAAAATAGTTAATCTTTAAATCCCTTTCAACAGCACAGCCATCCTACTCAGGAGCTGTAGAGAGCTAACTAAGCTCCTTAATTCCCTTCTGTTTAACCCACTCCTGAAGACTGATGTTCTAATGAGATATCAGTAGAAGATCCTGTCCTTCGCCATAGAGCATTAGAAATTACTCCAAAAAACAGTTCAGGCTAAAACAGACATTTAACTCTTGTTCAGTCAGTTAACATAATGTAGTTTGGGAGTTTGTATACTTTTCTATAAGAGATAAGGTACTGGATGACAGGTCTGCCTCCAGACAGGTCACAATAACCTACCTAAAGAGAGGGAAACGTAGCTGTCACAGTTCGGACAGCAGAAACCCACATACTATAGTAGTTTATACAGCCTGTCAGTTGGTTCAGCAGTGATGCATTTTTCTTACTTTGGCTGACTGCCACTGAACAAAAGCTAATCTTGGACCTAAACAGTCTAGGCTTTAAGCGTGCAGGAAGCCTTATCTTCCAACTTATGACAGAAGATGACAGAGATGGTGAAAATAAAAAAGCGCTGCCCTACTAGTCAAGGGCAGCAACCCTTTAAGTACAGCATTTTTAACATCCAGCCAACTCTGCATCTTGGCACTAGCAGTTGATGCATCTGGTTTGCCACCCACAAATGCCACAGTGGGAAAAATATGACTCGGACAGTACAACACCAAAGAGAAAACTAAGACCAAACAAAATGTCCCTATAAATTCTGTCTTCTTGACACATATGAAAACGATACATAAATTAAGCACATCTATCGTAAACGGATCCTCAGGTGTTGTTTTTGTTTCAATTATGCAAACCTTAGTCAGTAACTATTCACCTTAAATAATTATTTCTGAAAAGAGTGTAAGAATTCCCACACAACATCCTCTTAAGAACTAACCTGTGGAAAAAAAAACAAAAACAAACCACACAGAAGCAAGACCAAAAATACTACCCTACACAAACCAGCCACACATCCACCAAAAAGATTACTTCCTGACCACTGTTCAGCCAGCAAATTGAAATGCAGCAGCAGTACCTAGATACGCACATAGTTATGCAACTTAAACACTGCAAAGTACCAAAACTAAAGTAATGAAGAAAGCCTTGCTATGGCCATTTCTGGGCTCAAATGCAACATACTCAAGTGGAAAGCTCTGCAGTACAGCTGTTTATGTACGAAAAGTTCATGTCAATTAAGTCTGTTCCTAGCAACACTCAAGTCTTGACTCACTTTGTTAGTCAAACTGTAACAGATTACCAAATAAAATGAAGAGGGAACTGCTGATGCAACTGTAGCATCAACCCTTTCACATACAGGCAAACTGCAACTAATTATTTTTATCAAAGTGATACTACCCTAACAGTAATGTTCGCACCACACTGCATGAAGAAACACTGCGGCAGTGTAATTTTTTGTTTTCCAGTCAGCAGCACAAGCACTCTGAAGGGCTTCACACAGAGCGAGTGCAGCATCCACATAGGAGGCATGCCTTAAAAATGTTAAAGCTTGTTCAGTGGAAAGTTTCCCCATCACTGCATTTTTCAGTAACAAAGATGTTGTCAGAAATGACAATTTTTCGTGTCCCCTGATGATGTCTTGCTAGCATTTGGTTATAAGCCATAAAGCAGGAATAATTTCAGCCTGTCAGGAGTCTAGCTAATGCCCAGTTTCCCCCTAGAGAGAATTCCTGTCAAATGTAATGAGAGCTCCAAAGGCCCTCTCTACAACATAATGAGCACTTAGGCCATATTGGTGATCAGCCAGCAAAAAGCATCAATTTGAGCCTAGCTACACCCTTGGGGCTAGACGTCACCAGTTTTAATAAGAATTATGATTACCATGTGCCAAAAGCCTCCTCAGAACTTGTCGTTAGCAATGGAAATTCAGAAGAATGTCATTGGTAGATTACAGGAAACAAAAAAATCTAAGACCACCTACATACAGCACTGTAGCACCATTCCGAATCCTTATTGCAGGCATCTAAACGGAGAGTCTTTAACATGAAGGTGCTACTTTTATCAGAAATTAGAATTATTTAATATGTAAAAGCATCATATCTGAGACTCATATCCAGGGAAAAGTATTTGTCTTCAAAAGCTTATTCTTTTCTTAAGAGCGTACACAGAGCAACTGTTCTTTGCTCTCACCAGCTAGAACCAACATACGTATAATGCTCTGTCATAAATCTTAAAAGCTTCTGAAGTATCACTGCCTACTGGGTATGTAATTATAGTTGCCATACATACAGAACATTAAACCCTTACAATACACAGATGTTAAGGTCAAAGTGGAAACCTCAGTTCTGACACTCTTTAATCTTGTGGGCTTAACTGATTTTATCTGAAGCTAATTCCTAGTACATTTACTGGAGTCACAATTCCTCTTCAAAGATCTGAAAACAACATCCATTTTGCACCAAACAAGGTTACTATACAAATGTTGGCTTCCTCGCAGGTTACAGTGTGCCAAAAAGTTGTTTAGGAGAAGAAAAAAAAAAATTCAGGAAAGGAATGTCCAAATCACAAAGCCTGGAAAAGTCACCTCACAGGAAAACTGATCTTCTAAAGCACAAAAAACAAGAAGACTAACGTACCTAGAGTACAGAACCAAGTTAAATAATATTATAGTTGTTCTGTCTACCTACTCACTGCACTACCTTTAAAAGAATTAGGTTGTCATAGTATTTCTTCTCTTACTAGCATTTTGCGTGCAAACAAGCGTACCTCTAAAACAACAGAATTACCTACCCAGCTTTGCAGACAGAGTTACCACAGAATTGCAATGCCACCTTATCAAACATAATATTTTTAGGGAAAAACAAAACAAAAACCAAAGAGTTCAGCCTTACAAAAGCAAACTTCAACTCTGCAATTCACTTGCTTAATGAAAGTCTTTGAATACACTGAAGATCCAAAGCCTGAACTAATCAATTTCTTCGTTGTGCCCTAGCCAGTCAGCCATGCTCTTTAATTTAATGAAACAAGAGTTTTAGATGAAATAGCACATACACATCAAGAAAGAATTGTATTGTTGCACTTTGAAATGTGTCCAACTGTGCAACTTCATCTAATGATAATTTTTTTAAGAGGCCATCGATTTCTGAAAGACTTATTGTACCACCATCTTGATGAAAAAGTGAATGTCAGCATATCTACAGAATACTTACACCCTGCCATTAATGCTTTATTTGGCAGACAATGACTACTCAATTGAGGGCCCTCTGGGCTGAGCAATCATTTAGCTTTTCTTCTCTTATGAGGTCCTTAGTGTCTTGTTCCAGTTCAATACTCTTTTTATTCACCATTATAGTGGCCATAAGTGTGAATTTTATGGGAACTTGCAAACTCATAGCCATAACTAGAGCTTTCCAAGTCACTGATCTTTTCATACCTTTAAATGGCAAGCATTTGAGCAACTATCACTGCATACGCTACGCACACATAAGACCAGTTCTACAGATCAAAGGCTCTATGACACCAACAAAATAAAGCCATGCAAAGCACTGAATTATATTTTTGAAACCACGGACACAAGACCCTGCCTATTTTCGCCAGTGTCTTGAAGACCAATACCAAGGAAGACTTGTCACTCAACCTAATCTACACCTCATTTGACAGCAGGTAAAGATCTACTAATCAGAGCTAGAAATCAGCCTATCGATTCAGGCACGATGCAGTCATCTAACATAAACAGAACGGCTACATTCAAATGCACCAGACTGCAGATTTTGTGGTTTAGAAAACAAAATGCCTTACCTGTTTGTGCATTTCAATGTTTAATCCATACGACATTTCATAATACTGCAAATAAAGGAGCATACATTATTTTCTTATGCTGGCCACATCATATTAGGAGATATTTACTGGAATAAAGAAAAAACATATACTTACCATCACATAGTGCCTCTGCATTTCTGTCTTTTCGCTTGCCAGTTTCTCACATTCCAATTTAAGGCTACAAAATAGATCACACTTTAATGTAACTGTTATGTCATTTGGTTTGACATCTACCCACTTTATTTGTATTTTGACAGTAGCAACTAATTAAAAAAAAAAACCACATAACTAGAGAGAGACTTAATTCATACTTAAAATACAAAAGCTGAAGAGGAAATTTAGAAGGTATGTCATGAGTGCTGTACGAGACCAAAACAGTCTCCAGAACCCAAACATATGCAGCCTTCATGTTTTGACAAAGAGCTGCTATGAAGTGCTACAACTTTCAAGCTATAACAGGATCCAAATCTCTCCAAAGTAATTCTTAGTAGTAAAACACAGATATTTCTTTCTATACGACATTTCATAGATTACTGCCAAGTAACACCACTCATGTTTACAATTACAGATTGAGGATGTCTATAATTCTTAACCTTAAGTACACTCTATGTAATGTTATCTTGCTCACAGCTTGAAAATCAGCAACTTTGACTATCATTTACTAGCAAGTTTGTTTTCTATTTTTGTTTTCATAAATGAAGAGTAGTTTCATTTGGCACTTGTATATCTCATCACTAACAACAGTATAATTCTAACTACTTTCACTGATGGCAAATGCCTCAACATTCCCTTTGTTCTCCAGCAATTTTTTTAAGACACTAGTAAGCATCCTAGAGAGAACAGTTAAGACACTAGTAAGCATCCTAGAGAGAACAGTTAGTGTGTAATCCAGCATTTTTCACATACAGCTGTGATACTGAATGTTTACGGTTTACACTGCATTTCTAAAGTAATAAATGGCTTAAACAAGTTAACAGTTTTAGGTAAGACTAAGACTACAGTATCACAGTTAAGAAAGAGGAAGCCTAATCAAAACCTAACTGGGAAACCTGCAAAGCTTTTATTCCTATCCAGATCTTACAGGTGCACCTAAATACAAAACTAAGGAAGATTAACGCCCCTTAATGCCCATTGCCCTCTGCATGCATGAACCCATACACCTCAATCCCTATAGGGACCTCAGCAACAAGCACAGATGCAACAAGAACGTCTGAAGTACAACATAGCTATCAGGAACCTGTGCCATGGCTTCAGCTGATTCACATCAACTTTGTGTTAGTACTCCAGTACTCGCGTGCTTTTAAACAACCCTCCTTGGCTCTTTAAGCACCGCACGCTGGCACCTTGTTAATCTTTGCATTAACCACACACAAGTGAGCAAACACGAGAATTGGCCTCCACAAAGCTCTGTGCCACAGAATTAGCGCAGGTCTTCTCTTCATATACTAAGAAAAAGTATACTCCACATAAAGATCTCCAACAAACATCATTTTTTTTTTTTTAAAGGCATACAGGAGCCGAACCGCTCCAGCTTCGACGCTACCATCCTTCCGCAGGTGCCCGGGCAGCACACCGGCCAGAGGACTCGCACAGGGCAGGTCTGCCCCCTCCTCAGCGCCCCGTCCTCGGGCCCCCCCCCCGCCACAGCTGCGGGACTAGGCTCAGACGCGACGCCGCACGCCACCACCTGGACGCCGCCGTTCAGCGCAGCCCGCCGCCCCGAGTCGGGGACGGGGCAACGACCCCCGACGCCAAGGCGGCCCGCCGGCGCTCACCTGTGGTACTGAGCCTGGAGGAACTGGAACTCCTCCTTGATGCGGTCCAGCGATTCCGGGATGGTGAATTTGAAAGGCTGTCCCGCAGCCTGGTGCGGGGTCTGGCGCGGCGGCCGGCACAGGAGAGAGAGGCACGTTCAGACACGGCACAGCCGCCCGGGACGGGGGGTGGTGGGGGTGCGGCACCGCCCGCCGTGGTCGGGCTGGAGGAATGGATGGAGGAGAGCAGGGAGGGAGACGAGGAGGGAGAGCCCGGCCAGGCCCGCACCGCCCGCCGACGCCCCGGGGCGCTGCAGACTTGTCACCCACCTTCCCATCCCTCATCTGCGGGGGGGCGAGGCTAACCGCGGTTCCGGAGCCGCTCCGGCCCCAACCCACCCGCTCCTGCCGCCGCCGTCCACCCGAAAAAGGGGCGTGCCGGCTCCTCCCCGCCGACCCCCACCGTGGGGGCATGGCCGGCCCCGGCTCGGGCGCCGCGCTCGCAAGGTAGAGGGATGCTTCCCGGCCCCGCCGCCATTCCCAAGGCAATTAAGTTGCCCATGAAAGAAAAGGGGTCGGAAGAGAGGAGGGGGCTCATCCCCTTCCCGGCCGCGCCCGCGGGCAGGATGTGGAGCTCCTCCCTGGGGGGAACAAACTTGTGAGGGCGCCCGCCCCCCCTCAGCAGGGCAGGGAAGCCGCGGGTGCGCCTGGGGGTTAGACCCGACAGTGGGGCGTCGCTCGGGGCCACCTAGCCCGCGCCTCCCTCCCCGTCCGATCCGCACTCGCACCCCCGCGGAGCGCCGGCCCGGGCCGTACTTACGGGGTGCCGGCTCTGGGGGAACATGGCTCCGGCCACGGCGGAGCTCCCTCGCAAAGCGATTCTCGCAGCGAAGCCCCCGCTCTGCCTCGGCTTCACACCCGGGGCGCCGAGGGGGCAGGAGCGACGACACCCTCCTGCTGGCCGCAGGAGGGGCAGAAGCGGGGCGCGGCACCGCTCAGAGCCCCCGCCGCGGGGACATCCTCCGGCCGCGGTGTCCTTTGTTACTGTGGTTCGGGGGAGGGCTGAGGGTGCCCGGGGCAGGCGGAGGGGCCGCGCTCGGGACGGTCACCAGCGGTCCGCGCTGCTCCGGCGGCTCCCACAGCGCCCTGGCGCAGCGGGACGGGACCCGACGGGACGGAGTGGGGGGGTGGGAAGGCCGCGGCCGCCCCGCCGTTCACCGCCGCGGGAGTGAATAATCCCCTTTGCGGGCTCGCAACTTGCCGATGCAATTGTAAGGCCGGAAGCCCCGGGCGGAGGCGACTCCACTCCCCACTTCTGCCTCTTGCCAAGCGGGGAAAATCCAGCCGTAGGACGCGGTGTCAGCGGCGGGACCGTCGCAAAACGGGGAGACGAGAGGAAGTCTCCGGGGAGGGTTGCGGTGCTCCCGGGCGTCGGCGGGGGGGGCAGGTCGTCAGCAAGAGACGGAGAGATGAACAAGGGAGGAAGGCGGGAGGAGGAGGAAGGGGGCGGGGGGGTGCTCTGCACAACCGGCCCCGATGGGAGCAGCTCCGGTAGCACATGCACGAAACGCAGGAGGGCAGAGGAGGAGGAGGAACCACACACGCAGCGGAGACTCTTCCGTTAGTTGTTGCAGAGAGGTCCCTCGGACAAAAGAAAGACACAACCCCTCAAAATGCCCGCTGGTCCGACCGGCCGAGCCGCCCGCCCCGTCAGGGGGGTGGAAGAGGAGTTAAAAAAAAATAAAATAAAATAAAAATATAAGGCGTCCGTATCGGGCTAAATCAGATAGGAAGCTCCTTCGTGTAACGGTACCACTGCAGCCTCCGTCAGGCGGGTGCGCATCGAGGCGCTGCGCGTCTCACCAGGGCCCCCCCAGCGCGGAACATCGCGGCGTCACCGGCACCATCATCATCCTCAGCAGCAGCGGCATCCTCCTCATTCTCCCCCTCCTCCGCGCTGCCCCACTGCTCCTCGCCGACACGGGCTAAAGTTCTCTCCAGCTGAAAAATCGGGCCGGAAGCGCCGCCGGGCTCCTCTCGGGCTCCTCGCCCCCTCCCCGCCCTCCGCGCCGCCTGAGGGAAAGGGGAAGCTCGAGCGGCCCCGCGGGACGCACACGGCGGGACGAGTGCGCGGCCGTGGCCGAGCAAGACACACTGAGCTCGCCCGCGCCGCTTACATTAGCACGCGGTTTCACACTCCGCCAGCTAACCAGCCGGCCGGCCCCGCCCACGCCGCCGCGCAGGAGGAGCCTCAGTCCCCGCCGCCCAATCGCTGTCCCCGACACCAACGTGGGGCCGTGATGTAATCCGATCCCGCGGGCCAATGGTGAGAGCCTGAGTCCCACCGCCTCTCAGACTTTCGCTGGGAACCGTTTCTGGCAGAGAGGCAGGAGCTCCCCGAGCTGGCCAATAGGACGGCGTGGAGCCCGCAGAGCCGCGACGAGGGAGGGAAGGTCGGTGGGAAAGAGAGTGGAGAGGCTGAGTCGTCAATCAAAGTAACGTGGGGCCTCGCAGATGGGCGGGTGTGGAGGGGGCTGCCGGCGAGCAGTGCGCGCGGCGCCTGCGCGCTTCTGCCGCTGGGGGCCGGCGGACTGGGGCGGGGTGGAGCGCGCGGCCAGGCGGAGGAGGCGCTCTGGAGGGGCTCGGCGGAGGGGGAGCGCAGCTATGGACCCCGCGCGCGTGCTGGGGGGTCCTCACCGCGCGCTGGGCTGCGCCCACCGCCGCCTGCGATGGAACGTGGGGCTGCGCGGGGCGGCCGGGGCCGGAGCGTCCGCAGCACCTAGGGGCACCGCGCGGGGCTGCGCGGAAAACGCCGTGAGGGAGGTTAAAACCTCGTGAATTTAGCGGCTGAAATGTTAAGAGTCGCCCTCTGCTCTATGGGAAGCTCTCCTTGGGGTGAAATGGGATTTTTTTGTGAGAGGGGTCTGCTAGAGGAAAGCGGTTGAGAACTTTGTAAATGGTTTATAGGCCCGCGTGGGGGAGGGGAGAGCCAAACAGGTTCCCCAGGCGGTGCGTGACCGCTGCGGTGACCGGCGGTGACGGGGCATGCGGTGGGAAGAAGCTTCAGACCAGACCCTCTTGTTAACAACCGTCTGGTGCGCAGCAGCCTCGCGCGGTGGTGGGGGACAGCCTGGTGCCTTCGGGCTGGGAACGGTGCCTCAGGACACACCTGTGCTGTTACTGTACCTGTGTGCTGCCTGAAAAGAGGCCTTAAAACGTATTGCGTCTGTTAAAGACAGTAAGGGTAATTCTGTGACTTGACTTTTCTTACAATTCCCTGTTAATGTTTACTAGATACGCTTATTAAGCATTGTATCCTAGAGAAAGAGCAGTCTGTGTTTAAAATTTGATGTGAAATTCAATATCTTGCAATATCAAGACACAGCTTTAGTCGTTCAGGCTTCTGATTTCCATCCTTCATTATTCCCGGTTTGATGCAGAAACAATCAAAGGAAAAGAAACTGAAGCTCTCTCCATCTTCTGCAGCACAGATTGGGCTTCATTCTGGGACTACAGAGTTTTGACACCAAAAACAGATGCGTGGACGTCTCTGTGCCTGTGTATGTGTAATGCTGTCTGTATCTATACATATGTGTATGTGTGTTCATGTTTATATATACAATTTATATGTGCATACATCTTTGTGAATACATAAATAAATGTGAGGACTTTTAATGTTTTTTAAGACATGAGGCAAAATACCCTTGATAGTGACCTTTGATAGCTTGTGGTTCCCAGGACAGGAATGTGAACTTTGCTGGTGTTCTGCGTGCCTAAGTAAAGCAAAAAAATCCTGCATTCTGTTCCCAGCTCTTCCTTTGTAGTCTTAGACAAGCCAACTCACTGCTCTGTTCATGGCATTAGAAAGCTTAATTAGTTAATGCTTATAAAGCATTTAGATCTTTGGATGAAAGATGCCATAAAAATGAAAGTTATGATTATATACTTTGTGTGTGTACCTGGTAGCTATGGAGTCTGTAATAATGTAGCACTTGCCTAACTTTTGTTGTACTTTGCTTAACCTGCTAGCACAAGTTGTTAATGAGATATTAACAGATATGACATTAAAACAACACTATGTTTTGGATCATAAACAAAAGTTTTTTCTTTTAATTGCTCACCTACATGAAAGTTCAAATGTCTTGTAACCTTTATTTGTCATCATTAAAATGTCCAAGGCATGTTTCAACAGAAACAGAAAAGCTCTGTTTTCCTGATTTTTTTTTTTTTAACAAGTGTCTTTAACCAACTTAGATTCTGGAATCGGACACTTAAAGGCATTTTGAATCTTCTCCATTATAAGACAGAGAAGTTGTAAAAGCAGCAGTATGATCAAATGTGATGGCTTTAAATATTTATTTTCAAATGAGAGCCACTGACATTACATAGTATGAACAATAACAACCATGATCTGGTATGTAACTAATTTAGAATGCATCATCATTGGCTGACAAAAATTTCCTTTTTGTTAGATGCGTATAAATCCGTATTAATCCCAGAAAACTGAACATCCTTACTCCGTGGCAATACTCATTATTTACACCTCTGAAAGACAGGCCAAAATATGGCTAAGCATGTTGTGAAAGAGCTGTGTTCAACTCAAGGTAGTATTTTATACCAAGTTGTTATGCCACAATACTGTGCATACTCTACACAGTTCTCAAACTGGATTAAAAGAAGTTGTGTTTAAACCTTTGCCTCGTGTTTTAAAAATACCATAAAAAGATTGCTTTCAGTGTTAACCTCCCCCCCAACCATTCTGCTTAACTGTCAGTTTGACTCGGCTGTTTGAAGTCAATTGTTTTTCACTCTAAGCATTTTGATGCAGTGTTCCTGCCTCATGCAGCAAAGGGCCTAATCCTGCACTGGCTGTGTATTGAAAACTCACACCGGAAATGGTCGGAGCTTTGAGTCGAAAAAGCAGTATTGTGTTCAAAATGTAGTTTGAATATACTGAAAGGGTTTCAGATGTAGCATCTGTTCTTTAGGGAAATGATGTATTGCATGATGTTCTGTTTACCATACTGTTTATACTTTTTTCCTTTACTGTTAACAGTACTATTTACAAGCAATATTTTCTAACTTCCCACAAACTGGCACATGTAGTAAAAATGTTGATTATGTTAATCAGTAGGAGTTTGCTGCAGGTGAGCAGGAAACAATTTTGCAAACTTGTGATTTATCCCACTGTTCTACTACCTATGTAGTGAGAGCAAATCAGTGGAGGAAGCAATTGTACAATTCGATAGATGCTTTCAAAGTTTTAGATTGAGAAATCATTGGATTTTGAACTGAAAGAGAAACAGAATACGTTTAAAATTATGTATATGTGCATGGCAGGAGGTGTTTGTTCTATTTTTTTTTTTTTTTATGGATGGCAGGATAGCACAGGTGTCCTAAAGAAGACAGTTTCTGGATCATACAGTGCATGTGCTATATTAGTGACTACCTTTACAGCTGCAAGAATAATAATTATTATGAGGGCATGCAAAACAATATCACTTTTAAAATGTTTCTTTATTTATGAAGTGCAAATAATGTGAGCCCGGTAAAGCAATTACATTTCTAATTATTTGCTATCTTTTGGCTAATAGCCATTGCATACCCTCTTTGTAATTTGATTTTTTTTTAATTAGTAGCTTTCCTTGTAGGCAAGAGTGTTCAAAAAGTTGCACTAGGTCATTTCACCATCGTGTCTGTATTCCCTTTCCCTGTTCTTTCACCCTTAAAAATTCCCTGGGTTGAGTTAAAAAAAAAAAAAAGCGCCAGTAGCAGATCATGCAGCAGTAAAACCTCAAATAAAATCAGATTCAAAGAATCCCTTGTGGTTTCACACAATATGGTAAAATTAGAGATTGCAGGAAACCAACAAAATTAAACTGGGAACATTTGAAGAGAAATGACCAGGCTTTATGAAAATGACACATTGACTGGCCAATGTGTTTTTTTATCGACAATTTCTTTGTTGAGGCATAGATCAAAGAGACCTGCATATGTTTTCATTTTGTTCTGAGTCTAAGTAGAAAATTACATCCAGATGTTTAATAGGCATTCTGTTGTTTTTTCTGCATTGATTAGATATGTTGGTACTGTTTGCTTACAAGTGTAGCCGGATCATTAGCTAATGCAAAGAAATGTTTGCAGCGGGTTGCTAATTAGGTCTTTTGGAAACTCTCCATACTCAGGAACAATTTGTACAGTGGCCAGAAAAACTTGTGGTACTTGAGAAGTTGCTTTCCCTTCTGTGTCTGGGAAAAAACACTCAGTTACTTTCCCTAATCTTCTTTTGCCTACAGGGATTGCAGCTTGATCGCAGTGGGTTGAAGTGCAAATAAATTAGGAAGAGAGCACACACCTGCACGTGCGCACGCACGCACTTATCATCCCGGCCCGCCCCCCCGCCCCCCCCAATCTGCTCTTTCAGTCAAAATGCTGTTGTACAATCTTTCAAAAAGCTAACCAAAATGGAGTGTTTAAAACTAAGATGTGTTAAATTCTCAGCCTTCATGTTATCAAATATACAGCGGTTTTGAGCATACTTTAGAGACAGATGGAGAAGCCCTTTATGAAAAATGAGTGTACTTGAATTCATTACTGCGGCACTTATAATTAAAGTAGCTCTTTCACAACTTCCCTACTTCTGCAGAAGTACTTTCAAGACAAAGCTTAGGGGACATGTATATATGGATGACAGAGGGGCAAAAGAGGCGCAGAAGAACTTTAATCTCCGGTGTTTTGGTAAGTCTAAAAAGGGCTCAGAGACATTACCTGTTTACAATATTGTCAGATAAATTGTTTTAGACTTCATGGCTCTGGTCTGATAACCTTTTAGGTGCAATGTCACTTTTATAAAAGATGCCTGACAATGTCAATGACCTTTCTAATAAAGACCACCTGCCAGCATATCACTGTTCAGTCTGTTGCAGAATAAGGTCTCCACCACAGGAGATGACAGCGAAAGGAGCAATATCTGTCTATTTTGTACAGTATTCCTGATCCTGTTGTCACACATGTGACTAAGTTTACTCATGGAAATAGTCCCTTTGAAGTCCATGACAATACTTGCAAGAAAAAGGGTATCTCTGTGTCAGACTTACCGGATCAGGGCCACGCACACAGAATGCATAGGGTGTGTGTGACATACATATGCAAAACACATGTATTTTTACCAGTGAGGCTATGCAAGTGTAGAAGACTGGCCTTTATCCTCTTTTTTGGGGTCACCTAAAAGGGAAGATTGTCACAGAAGTTCAGTTAACCATTTCACTTCAGTGGGCTGGTAAGTTTACACTGTTTTTCCTTGTCTTGCAAAATCCTACAACTTTTCCAGACTCTTTTGGTTCCCTATATATTGTGTTTTGGCACAAACAGCAGAATTTCTTGTTCTCTGTTTTCCTAAACTGTTGAAAACATCTTACAAAGAGTCTACAGATGACCAGAGGTCCTTAGACTTTAAAACTACAGGGGAAATAGCATTGCGACAAATGGTATTGTGGAAATGCTGCTTCCACAACATTTGTTGAAATGAACCAAGGAAGTTTCATCTTAGAAAGAAAGGGATTGTTTGAGATGGAGAGATGGCTCCAAGCGCACTGGCGTTTCAGAGTTAGGAATAACAACTGCTTGCTGCTGCAAAGGTACATGAAGCCCTGTCCTTTACCTTAATATCTGTTCTCCATGTACAAAAGCAACAACTTTGAGGAATCTTAAGTGCAGATGTGATGCAGAACTATTGTGTGCAAAATCGTGACTGTCAGCCGATAGGAGTTACATTCAACTGGATGTTGGCTGGAGTTTGGCAGCTATTTCTCTAATAGTTCTGCCTCTCGGTTCTTCAGAATTTGAGTTCTTGCCTATACTAAGATTATAAACCCCATCTAAGCTTCTCTCATACCAACCTTCTACTCCAGACCTCAGATTTCAGTCTAGTGGAGTCTAGATGAGAGCAGATTGTGCTGTCCTGCTGTCTCTTCATTGAGTGGATGCTGTAATGCACTGGCATGCTACGGCTGCAACATCTGCGGAGATGCTCTTCCAACACTGGTGGCATGGAGGCACTAGGTCTGTCTCCAACCTTCCTCTTGTTGTAAAAGCTCTGGGCTCCCCTGTTCTTGAGGGGATGGATTTACCAAAGTGTCTTTTAGGATCCAATGGGAAGTGAAGAGATTATGAGAAAGAAGTTGCGGGGTGGAGGTAGTGATGGGGAGGAGAACTGGGGAGAGGGAAAGGAATTATATAGGGAGGGGATGTTTCATTACCAACACAATGCAATTCTTAACAAATGTGGAAAATTCCTTAGAAAAACACTTAGAAAAATGTTGAACTTCAGGCCAGATCATAAACAGTTGCAGTTGCTCACAGTATAAAAACAAAATAGCACTGTCCACTTCTCTGATTTTCTTCTCACTCTGAACTTACTGCTCTTTCACTACTCTTTCACTACTTTCGATGCAGATGTCTCAGTTTATATGCTGAAGGGCTAATATGTAATGAAAACTGTGATTATTAATAAAGCATCTCCATCCTCCAAAATATGAAATAATAAATTCTGTAGTTTAACTTACACGTAAAACTGTCACTAATATGGATCATCTACTTAGCCCTCAAGCAAATGCTCAAATGAAGCACCATGTCACAAAGACATGTCTCGCAACTATTGATCTCTTTGATACACTGGTATGCTTGCAGTCAGTAGCATCACACAGTATAAAATTGGTATAAAGAAGAGGAAAAATTGATCCACCCTGTACAATTCCACTCATATGCTACTGCTTCTAAAATACCAATAAACCTTCTACTGCAGAAAACACCATGGTATGATTACAGAGAGAGAATAACCATCCACCAGTAATCCAAATATCTGAATATTTAGCCATTAGAAAACGCAATAAAGAGTTAAAATTAATACTGTCTGTTGAGGAGAGAGCAGACAAAGTCACTGTAAGGACATATTTTGTGAAAACAGAGGCCTAATGGGTACAGTATAGATGGGATGTTGTACGCTGAATTACTTGAATGGAGAGGGGATGGTTGCAGGTTTATCCTTTTTTTTTTTTTTTTCTTTTGTGGTTTGCACAAGAATGATTTGCCATCTATCTGCCTGAGCTCAGAAGAAATGGAAAGTATGCACATATCTGTAATTTACGGTTATAAATTAAGTTACTAGGAAAGGTATTTTCTATCCAGCCTCTCACATTTTCTGCAATAGCTTTACTGTCTGTTAACATGCTTATGCATACTCAGGTGCTCAGCTGTCTGAGTTCAGTAGCATCCACACAGGAGAAAATCTCAATGTTACATGGCCCCAGAGCACAGCTCAGGAGAATGTCTAAAACTTGCAATAAATTGTACTTTGGGAACAGACTGGATCACAGAAGTGAAATCACTATATCTTCATTGATTTTGCAATAGAATAGTTTGCAAATCTTACCAATGCAAACCATGAAAAGCAGGGAGTAAGCAGCACAAGGCATACAGATGTGCATATACGCCATTTAGCATAATTATATGTTGGATTAAATGTTCTCATATTGCCCATATGGACAGGTAACAGGTATAAGTATTTTGCTTTTCAATTAAGGTCTTTCACTTAAATGAAAGACATGATATATGATTAGTCTTATGAAGGTGTTTCACTACAAGAACACTTTTACCAGTGCTCTTCACATCTGCAAGTGAGATGCCCTTGAAAGACAAGAACAGTATTTTGGGATTTGTAGAAAGCCACCAGTTGTGTTGACCATTATTAATGTGGTCCTGTGAAGTTAGGCATCTTTTCTGAAAACATTCCATTGCATCGTAACGTATCAAACATTCTTTACTTTTTTTTTTTTCACTTTCTCCCCTTCCTCCCCCCATTTTTGTTTTTAGCTCAAGAAAGCTGGGAATATTTGTTTGACAAAAGGAAGTGTTTGATAAGCACTTAGGGGTATTTTCTACATGCTTTTTGCAAGACAAATTCTGCAGTCTTGTAAAACAAATCAGAATATGACATTTAATTTTCAAGAGAAATGTACTGCCTAGAGTTAAGGGCAGTTACTTCAATGCAACTCTTCTCTAAAAGTGTGGAGGTATTTCATTCATTTAATTAATCTGGTAAAGCTTCATCCATTTTGGTTTTATTTGCATCCTTTTCTTAAGGGCTTGATTTTGCCTCTGAACATCTATAAAAATTTGCCATTTAAGTAACCAGATATTTTTATTTTGGCATCACATATTCCAGCTTGAATCAGAGGGTTGTACAGTTTATTTTCTTATATTATCAATTCCACAGAAAAAAAAAAGGCAAATAAACATGGAGAGAAGAAACAAATCACAAATCATTGTTCAACTTTAGGTTCCTCATAGGCTGAGATGCTATGGAAAGAGAAAAGGCCGTGTTCTAAACAAGTTTTCTTTAAGTGGTTCACACAGGACTCCTGCTGAACTGGCCAGATGGTGCAGACAAGGTCACACATGTTTTTAAATAATTTTTGAATATTGGTTGGTTCTCTACCTACTAGTCAGCCAAACCACAAGACAAATTCTGAATTCTCAATTGAACAAAACTCCCACAAGCAAATTGCTCAACAAAGCCTGGCATATTTTGCCCCCATGTTTGAAAACAATAGGAATGGAAAGCATGTTTCCTGACTTATTTCTATCCCAAGCTGTGAGACACCTTGAAGAAGGCCATAGGAGGGGAACAGGTCTTGTAAGGAAGAAGGGATATAGCACCGGGATGGTTGTCTTCTAATGGTTTTGCTTGAATGTGGGCTGCCAGTTGCAGCACAGCCATACACTCAGTCTCCTTTTCTCTGACCCACACATCATTCTGTCTTGTTTAGTATCATAAACCAAGCTGATGTGTATCTCTGTCCCCTGGATCATAAAGTGTGAGAGACTCTCCACGCATGAGGTACAGGGCTAACTATGGGAATGCCAACTGTGTTGGTATCTTGCTCTATGCATTCAGCAGGTCTCGTTCCCTTCAGCTGGGGCAGGATTACATCCTGGGTACCTGACATGTCTAGTAGAATGCTTTGAATGTCCTAAGGTATACTGAGAGTTTTCCTGCCTGGGATATGTAATGAGAGACAAAAGCAACCACCCAGAATCTCCTGTCTTAACCTAATTGTCAAGTATAGCTTTCTTCTCAGTAAACCTGTACAACTGCAGAAATGTTGCTGGGTATAGTTTGCAGAATTTTACTGTAGGGAATAATTGTCAGTCTTTGTCCACTCTTTCTTATTTTAAAGTCTTTTGTAATTTTGCTGCCCTGCATGAATGCCACCTTCTTTTGCCTGCAAAGGACATCTGGGACTTGTTACTCACTTGCACAGAGAAGTGCTAGAATACAGTTTTCCTGGAACACAGTACTAAAAAATATTTTATCAGCAACTGCTGAGTTCAGGAAAAAAACCATCTTTCTCTAGATAGCCTTCTATCACTTGCTTTTGTATTTTATTTTTTTTTTTATTCCACAGAATTTTTAACTTCTAATGGGAATGTGGTGGAAATTTAAAAATAGGAATCTTCAAATCAATCAGCTTATTATGTTGGCAGTTCCCTGGAACATTGTTATATCATTGCAAGAAGCTGAAACTCTGCAGTAAATCTCCAGTAAAAGCAAAGAACACATTTATTTGGATAATAAGTATTTGAAAAGCATGACACAGTGGAAAATAAAGTTTAATTTCTTTTTAAGTGCTACTTTAGACATTTGCTTTGCTGGATTATTATTTTTTTTTCACTGAAAACATTTGAGAAACCATTACATGAAGTCTTGGGCTTAGTTAGATGTTTTCTCAATGAGTGGAAGACTACTACAAAAAAAACTAGACTACTAGCATGTGGCTCAAGCCAGAAGGATTGTTCTTTTATAGAAGATAGACTGTATTGCCTCAAGCCTCTGACTGAACTCCATTTTCTATCTGTCTAGTGTGTGACTGTTAGTTGCCCACTCGTGAATACGATGTATCACTTTTAAAATGTTACTTGAATGAAAAAATGTTATGCTTTTCCACATTTTCTGGAAAAGTACCATTCCTGTACAGATAAAATAATAGCAAAGATGTATGTGTGTTATTCCTGCCTTTCTCTTATACCAGCTAAGAGGAAAGGGAGACTCACTCTCTCTATTTAGGGCACCAAGTGTGGTTTACACTAAATAATGGACATGATACAAAAGCTGACACAATACAGGGTATAATTTTGTGTTTCTTGATTGTTCTGAAAAAAAAGAGAGGTATATTCATCAGTAAATTGGGAAGTTATTTATATATACATACATATGCATTGGTAATATACATATGTGTAAACATACAGGTATACATATACAACAGCATGAGGTAGCAATTGATTCATTCAATTCACGGGCAGGGCATTCAGTGGACCCAAAGGGTTGGGAAGAGACAACCTGATTCAGAGGCATAAAACTTTCAGTGCATGCCATGATTAATTGACAGTCAAACCAAAGTAACACCCCCCCCCCTTTTTTTTTCCCTATCCCTGTTCCAAATGATTATTTAAAATCAATACAAATGCTTTAAAATGTCCCTGTTAGAGCATCAGGTGCCAGGGAATGCTGCTGTCTTCTGCTTTCACCATTTTATACCTTCTGTTCTTCAGTATAAATGGCAAACTGCAACTGGCACCTGTGAAGTGTTAAAACACACTGGAAGTATCGGAGTGATATTGATAAATGCAAACAGCCTGCTTGAAGGAATACCACCTTAATTTAAATAATCTGTTTTCAAATGTGTATATCTGTGAAAAAAAGACATATATTAATATAGCTTTTACCACCAAATCAGTATTTGGAGAATAATTTAAATGAAATTGTAAATATCTATCAATAGCTTAAGAAGAAAAAAAGCTTCTTAAGATAATTCTGTAATTAAGAGTCCAAAAGACCTTAACTTTTTATGATATGATTAAAAAAAAAGTGAAACATTCTTCTTGCAGTGTAAAAGTTCCTGTTTCTTTTTTTTTCTCAGAGTTTTATGCAAAAATAAGACCAGGTATATTTCTCCCTTTTCAGTAAAGAATCTGATTTTATTAAAAGCAAACTCAGCTGTAAAAGTGTCACCATATTAACAGATTTGAAGTTGTGCATTGAACTGTTTTGTTTTATTGTTGCACTTTTCTTTCAAGCCAATCTGTCCTTTTCTGGGGCAATATGCTTCATTCAGGTGGGATTTAACATTCACATTTTAAAATACAAGAATGTGTTGTTCGACTTTTTCTCTCCCCCCATATGCACACTCACACGCGTTCATATATTCACACAAGCAAATACAATGCTAATCAAAAGATCTTTCATGATTGTGGAGATGGAAAGCCCCTATGATTTGTTATCAATGTATGCAGAATAGAAGAAATTATAAAAAGTATTTGATTGTTGTCCTCATTTCAGCTGAGACAGAGTTAATTTTCTTCATAGTACCCGGTAAGAGGCTATGTTTTGGATTTGTGCTAAGAAGGCTGATAACATACTGATATTTACAGTTGCTGCCAGGATAGCCAAGGACTTCTTCGGTTTCTCTGCTGTGCCAGTGTCTGCAGGTTCAGGAGAAGCTGGGAGGGAGCACAGCC
>VZTO01020386.1:20837-37102 GCA_013400615.1 Syrrhaptes paradoxus
TCCCCCATGCCGAGACGAGGGGAAGGGTGAGTGAGTGGTTGTTGTGGTGTTTGGCTGCCAGCCAGGGTCAAACTACAGTTGTGTACTGGTGGAAAGGTTATTCTAGTTGATATATATGCTTGGTGCTTTAGCTTGTTGGATGGAGGCTTACATGACGTTTTACATTTATAGATAGGAAGCAAAAAAGCTGTGAACTTATCTTCATCCTTGAGTATGGTTAAAACAGAGCATGACAATAGATCCACCTTTCATCTGTGTACAGAGAGTAGACTGTGAGACCGTGTAGCTGGCTGTATGTATGGTTAACACTGGTTCTGGTAGGCAAGAGCAAAATGAGTGTCTGCTGTACTCAATACCAGACTATGATCTTAGTATAGTGCAGAACCTCATGTGAGAACTTATATGGGACGGTGATATGTCTATATTTCCTCTGCTAATCTGAAACTCTCAAATATTGTTTTTAGCATAACTGATGTTTTTTCTGAGGTGACGCTTTTTCTGTTCCACACACCATTCCTTCATTTCCAATTTGCATTACTCCTGCTGCCTACTGGTGAGAGAGGGAAAAGAGGTGTCTTGCAAGGCTGCAGAGCATTATAACAGGATCTGCACAAAAATTACATCTTGCTCTCCAGCTGTTCTACCACAAAATGAAAGAGCAGTGGTTCATTAGGGGAATCCTGCAACTTCCACTGTCGCATACTCCTCTGGTTTTATGAAAGAACACTAGAACCAGATACAATTCAGAGATTCCTGTGTGACATCATGTATATGGTCATATTGGTTTGGTTCCACAAAAGTGCCAGTAGATGGTTGTTTAGGGGTCTTTTGGCATGCCAAGTAACACCCCCAGTTTTCAGAGTGAAAACAGCTGCAATTATGAAACCCTGTTTCATCCAGTCTTGTAGTTCCAGATTGGAAAAAATGTTTGGTTTGATGTCTAACCCATTTAGTATAAAGGGATGTGAGAATGTTTCTGTGAAGCAAGAAAAAAATTAGTATTTTTTTTTTAATTACTGAAAATATTCAAATTCAAAATTTTGTCTTCGTCAGTCTAGATCAAAGAGCCTGTTGTTGTGTTACCCCTTAAAACTTATCTTTTACTTAAATCTGCTGAATATTCATGTGCCAGAGGTATTTTAGAGAGAGGATTTTCAAGTGGAACTATTAGTAATTTTGTGGCAAGTAGGCTGGGCCTGGTATTTTCCCTGCTTGTTGTAAACCCAGCCTTTTATCCATGGTGTCAGAAGTACTGAGGGGTTTCTGTCACTGAGAACAGGGGTGGTTATGTGTCTAGTGGTTGTTCTGTTTCAGTAAGGACTTGCATGTCCAGCTACAGCTCACTGCTAAAAGACCTCTCCTTTTAGTTCAAAAAGAAGAGGTCTGTAGTTTAGAAATGAAGTGCTAGGGCTCCAGTTACAACATCAGTAGGTATTTAAGGTAACTAAAAGGAAGCAGTCAGATAACCAAGATTGGGTTTTATCTCTTTTGATTTTTCTTTATACTAAAAAGAAATTACAAATAATTTAAATTCAGGACTGTATCTTTGGCAACTAGGATACATTAAAAGTGTTGGCTAAAAAGTAAGTACTAATTTTAAAGTATTTTTTAATAACTGCTTTGGAGTATTTTGCAAAGTGCCTAGGTTTTAGCGTCACCTATCTGATTATGGTGTCATCTCTGTAGGAACTAAGGATAGGGTTAAGAATGATAAAAATAAAAGTAATGCATATTTAATTTTTTCTTTCATGTTGTCAGAGGTGAGCTTTTAAGCTGTAGAAACAAAGATTTTTGTGACCAAACTGTTCTTCACAAACTCTCAAAATATGTGGGTCTATGCTCATAGCAACTGTGGAAAAGAGGATTTAAAATGGAATAGGAAGCATGCTAAAATACACTAAAGAGGCACCGTTCAGAATCTGCTTTGCAATTAGTGGTCACATCTAGATCACTTCCAGTGCCCATGCAACCTAATTTAGAGCTCATTATCAACCATGTACTGGGTAGTTTGGTGGAAACTAGTCCTTGGAGCTTTTCTGCAAGGAAAAAAAACTTTTTTTTGTGAGATGCAGTATAGCAGTACACTTACCTTGTAGAGAAAGAGTGAGGTAGTTCAACCCATTGAAATAGGGAACTAGCTGGCATAACCATAAAACATCCTTGAGAAGCTGAAGAAAGGTGACTGGATGCTAATGTTGAATATTAAAATAATTTCCAAAGATTACACTGAGGCCTCCACTGAAATGACAACAGTCAAAACATTTGATTTTTTGTTTGGCATTTACTGTTGCTAATATACGGGAACAGCAACCCTACTTTATTGATTAACACAATAGGAATGACACCAGCACATGATAACTTGCCAACGTGAGACAGGAGCAACAGCAGCCATCATGGACCCTGCCTTACCTTTCTGCAGGATATCAGGATAGCCAGTAGGTACAACAGCAAGAGAAGGAGCTTGCATTTTCAAAATGGAGTAGAGCCTGTGTTCCTTTTCAAGGAACACTGCCCATGGTTTCCTCCTCCTCTTGTCACAGAGGGAGCCATTAACAGATACTTTGACTTGATAGCTGCATAACAGTGCTTTCTCATGTGGAAAGTCCTGTGGAGGTTCTCCTGTACTGCCACAATTTCATTCTACTTCTTTAAAACTTTTGGGTGTGTGGTCAAGTATGACCAGGAAGGAACCTCTCTTCTTTTCCTTTTGGTTTTTGTCTGTTTGTTTTCATCAAATGTTTACTTTGACATTTTAGACAGAAATTCAAGATAGAAAAAAGATGCAACTGAAGAAATTGTAAAAGAAAACTGATGTACCCAGAAAAACAGCAACAAAGCCATTATGAGAAGAAAGAACTCCAGGCATCATGGATGACAGGTTTGTGCTCTTAGATCTAATAGAGCTGCAGTAGCTGTAAAGAGAAGGAGCCACATCAGCAGAAACACAGATTTCATGCTCGCAACCCCATGCTACACTGATAATGTGTGGTCTTAAGCCATGTTTTCTTTCTGGTGGAGTTTCTCCCAATCTTTTGTCACAGATCTTTAAAACAATCTTTTGTGGGAAGTCATAAAAATTTGGAGAATATAACCATATATTTCTACACAGAGTGCATTGTTTGGTTTATGTATACTAAAAAGCTCTCTTTTAAGTATACTTAAATGATAAAAATTATGGAAAGTAGGAAAAAATCAGTGGATCTAGGTTTTAAATCAGATATATATTGAACTTTCTCATGAACAGCAAGTGACAGGCATTCCTACATGTTTATATGTATGCTTAAAATAATAAAGCTCATTTAATATGTGATTCTCCTTATGCTGTTGTTAAGGTCTGCCATTATTTAACAAAGGGAATTTCTGGAATTTTTTTTCATATTATCCATTTTGCAAGCACTGACTCAGGCTTTTCAAACCTATGAATGAAACTTAGTAAGAATTGATAAGCCTTGCTTAAAAAAGAAAGAAACCTAATGGCTGTGACTTTCTATTATGTGGTAGAAGTCAAAGCGAATTATCTTTCAATTCAACAATTCTCTATCTACCAAGACACTCTTTCAAACCTTTACCAGATGTTCTTCTTCATTTAGATTCTCACATCTGAAATCCAGTCAGGAAAAGCAAAGAGCTAGTCTGTCCCCAAGGAAGTCTGACTCTTCCTAATGGGAAAAAAAATGGCTCTCTGTCAATCATGGATGGTATTTCCTCAGGACTGAGATCTGCATTTTCAAAGTACTCTCAGCTGGAATTAGTACATTGGTCAACAATTGGTCACAGCTTTCAGCAGTCAATGACTTTGACAGCACTTCCTGGCATATTATTGCTATTACCTTAAATTTACTTCCTTGTCCTTCAGATATCAACTATTTTGGTTCTTTTTATAAAAACCCAATGTCGTGTTATAGAAATGCAGGTACATCCAAATTGCTTGAAAGAAGAGACATTAAATTTCTGCATTTTGTAATGTCATTGCTTCTTGATAACATATTCCCACTATACCTGTCAGCAAATTTGCACATTATGGGGCTGAAAGCACTGATAATTTAAAACTCATGTTTAAAAATACCACTTTTCCTATATGAAAATAATTTTTCATTGAAATGATCTGGTAAACTTTTCAAAAATTTTGATGTTCCTTTGAGTCACTTGCTAGTTGTTACATGCAAGTGTCATTACTAGACATCAATATGTAGAAGTACCCAGGAAGAACTTGCTAGCACTGAAAAGTCATGATTTTTGGTGTGTAGCAGCCCAAGAAGGGCATTAACTATTGAAAGATCTATAGCCTTTCATAGGCTAAGTCTTCTGGAAATAAATATTTTACTTGGAAACGTAGGTTGCTTCCATCTCTTCCATACCTCTTTGAAGGATTTTTTTTTGCCACTGTTAAAGATTTCCAGCTGAAAAGAAGACCCACTTGCTTTAACATTGAAAAAAAGGTGTTTGGTTTTTTTCCCTTAGAGGAGTGAAGCATTATGAAGTGACGAAAGATTAAAGTAAGGTATTTATGAGATAGGACGCCATGTTTCTTTTGTAGCATGCTGTATTCAGTCTGATCCAGAGAATGACAGATGCTCTTGGAGCTCATTATAAATTTAAAGGTGAGTTTTGTAATTTTGGCAAGTGGAAAATACCAATTTGTTCCAATGTGTCACCAGATGTAGCTTCTGTTGTACTGAAAGACTCTGAAGACTCTAGTCACTGGAGAAGGCGGTTTACGGTAGCATTATGTGTCTTTCTGTAACAGTTGATTTTGCCTGTAAAGAACTAACATGTATAGGATTCCAGAAGACAATAAAAAATTGTATAAAACTATTCACTGACAGAGAATCTAGAGTGACATCTGGGTGCTTCTATGAAGGATCCTGATCCTTCAGATCACAGACTGCAGGACCCTTGAGTAGGCATGCTTCCCTGTCTCAGGGGCCTAGAATGCAGACCCCTGTAAGAATTTCAAAGCAGTGGCTGGCAAGAAAGGGAGAATATACGAAAAAAAAAAAAAAAGCACATTTGTAAATCCAGAGATATTTGGTTGCTGCCTGGGCAAGGTGAGGCACATGGCTTCCACATCTGTAAGCCTTGCCTGGTAGATGGAAGCACCTCCTTAAGAAGGCTCAGAAGAGTTTGTGCAGAGAGGGCAGGCAAGTCCCAAAGACTTACTGTGTGGGCAGGCCTCAAAAAATAGAAATCCAAAAGGAAAATTTCTGGTCCGACATAAAAATAAGAAGTAATGGAGAAACTGCTCATACTCCTGGGAAATATTTAGGAGCAGTACAAAGCCACAGAGCCTGTGCTCAGACATATGGCCAACAGAAAAATAGCCTTGGTTTCCTGTGGCAGATCTGTGAGATTAGAACTTCTGCCTTTAGAGCTCACTACAAAACTTCCAGTGGAACAGTATTTAATCTTAAAATGCTGATTGTGGAAAATAAAAAAGAATCTATGAAACTTGTTGCCTATGTATTAAGGTTCAGTGGATACCAGGCAGACAGGTAGTCCTGGATTGCTACTGGGTGGAGCAAAATGTTATGCAGAAGTTCAAGCTGGGTGAAGAGCAGAATTTCCATTTTGTGGATAGGATTCCTTGATCTATGGAGCTTAATGTGCATCTTTCCCTTGAAACAGAAGTGTTTTGCACTCTTCATGCCAAAATATTCCACAAAATACTTCCTAAAACACACAAAAAGAGATGAGAATGAAATTTGTGTTCTGCTCAATGCTATTTGCTTTCAGTCAATGATTAACAAAATCTCTGCAAAAGGCTTCCATTCGAATTTCTTCTCTCAAGAGTCCCCTTTTGTAGGTATCTTAATGGGAACAAAACCTGTCCATTTTCCTATATGGATTAATCCCATGCCTGCCACAGTTAATGACAAAATATTTTAAGTGATGAGGAATCAGGCCTTCAGTAGGTTAAAGCAGATACAGTATATGTATTTTCAGATGTTGACAGATAAGCTATTTAGATTAAAAAGATTAAACTTTAATTGTAGATATTGTAGACCAATGTTAACACATTCTAGCACTAATTTAATTGATAAGAGAGAAAGGACAAATTTCTGATAGCCTGGTTCAAATCATTTAAACAATACGTTATATCATGGTGAGTTTAAATTGCAAGATAGCTTCTTTAGTGGTTTAGTGCCTGAAAATTCTGGCTGAAATTCTTGGTTAGTGCCAGGAAAGTAATTATATTTCACTTAAAAGAGAAATGCCCACCAGCAGACAAGCAGGAAGATGTATGCCACTGCAAAACCAGGAGCATGGCCTCCATTCCTTTTTAAGCAGTAACTTAGCTGTAAGATCTCTTTTATTGGCTAGACCATCAACTTTTATCCTTTGTTTGTGGAATGTGCAAGGTGCTGTTTAAAGAGAATACTTTATTTCAGATTTTCAGGTAGTGATAACTAGGGTATAATTTATCTTATTAATCCTCTCAGTTTCCCTTGTTTACATGACTAATGTTCCTGGGTTGTGCATGTCTGCTGCCAACACATGTCTCTGCTGTATCTTTGTCTTCTCCACTAAGCTTAAAAACAACAACCAACTTTTCTGTCTTTCCAATCTTGTATTTAACCTTACATGCTGTTCAGCTTTTAGAGGGCATGTGAAACTCCTTTGGAAATAAGGTAGGAATTAATGTTTACCACTGAAAGAAACAACTACCTGCCTCTCATTTCCAGTAATCCCCTTCTATGTGTAAATACTGTTTTAAAAAATACCTTGCCTTCATAGAAAGTGAATTAACTTCCTTTCTACTCAAAGCCTTTTATTATTAAGAACGCATTTCTCTTTATATTCTTTGTATCTAAGTTACCTTTAAGTTCTGAAAAATATAGATATAGATATGTATTCTGGAGTGTGTAAAAACAGGTGGCTAATGACATTTCCATAAAGTCTGGCTGTCTGGCAAGCTAGTAACCAAACTGCCAGGACAAAAGAATAAGGCCACTTTTATTCTCTGACTGTGCTCTCCACCATTGAAACAACTGTGCTGAGACTGCCCAAAGGAGGAGTGGGAGAGGAGAGGAGAAGAGGGGAAAGGAGAGGAGAGAAATCGTAAGATTAAACTGTGTGTCTTGAGAATTCTGTATTTAGGAGTTAAATGAAAAAAATGCCCACATGCATTTTCAGTATCACTTCTAAAGTATGGGACTTTGATATGCTATATTACAATTGAGTTTTGATTGATCCTTAAAGTAACTTCAATTTACTTAAAGAAAAAGAAAGTCTTTGAGACTAGATTATTCAATTTGGGATAGAAATTTAATAACTAAAAAAATCGTTATGAGCCTTGTATTTACCTTAAAACAGTTTTTCCTAATTAAATTATTTTAAATACTTTTCTTTCAAATATTGCAACTCAATTGTGGGTTCTGTTTGGAGATAATTACTTGAGCACCACGTTAGCCATTTCCATTACATGAAACCCATTTTTCATGGGTTTATGATTGCCTATATTAATTTATACTGGAATTATTAATATTTTGATTCACAGAGGTTGTAAAATTTTTTACGCATTATTATGTTCCTGAACTGTTGGTTTCTCTTGTTTTCTAAGAATAGAAATTGTGTAATGCTGTAAAAAAAATGCATTCTTACATGTAAGATATACATTTTATGCTGTAAAATCTATGCTATGATTGTACTACTATGTGCCTTTCACAGAAAAACATTAACATCTCCTTACTGTAGTGACCACAGGTGAGGCTTGAGATTCCTTTGTGATACACACAGCACAGAGAAAGTACAAGACACTTCCTGCCTCAGAGACTCACAATTTGAAATAAGACTTTACAGTCATCCCTCCTGGAACATGTTTTCTTTTCTGACAGATAAACAAGATCTGATGTACCTTCTTTGCAGACTGAGTCATCATGAAAGATGCAGTGCAGGAAAAGGGAAAGGTGAGCTCTCCTTGACTGTCTTTCCATGAAATGCACAAAAAAAACTGTGTGCCAAAGTTCTGCATCCTGCAGAAATACACATAATGAATAAATGCTGGGTAAGCTCTTTAGTTGTGTTGACAACACAATATTACGAAATCCAGTGGCAAAACATACAAGTTTATAATCATAATCTAATTAGTGGATAATATTTAAATAACTTAATGGAAGAGTGGAATTGTTTCTAGATGGAAATAAAAGTAGGGAACAAAAAGAGCTTCTGAATTATTCTTATATCTATTCTGACTTTACCATTTGCTAATTTTACAAGGTTGGTCAGGTACTGCATGGAGACTAATGCTCTGCCCATCTCAAGATCATTGCTTTTAAATGCCAGCTTTTACCATAGCAGATGTTGTGTTGGAAGTCCAAGGGCTATACAGTCAAACACTATATAGGGAAACACTCTTTATCAGGGAGTGTAGTGTCAGGACAAGGGGTAACAGTAATAAGCTGAAGGAGGGCAGATTTAGATTAGATATGAGGAAGAAATTTTTCACTGTGAGGGTGGTGAGACACTGGAACAGGTTGCCCAGGGAAGCTGTGTGTGCCCCATCCCTGGAGGTGTTCAAGGCCAGGCTGGATGAGGCTTTGAGCAACCTGGTCTAGTGGAGGGTGTCCCTGCCCAAGGCAGGGGGGTTGGAACTTGATGATCTTTAAGGTCCTTTCCAACCCAAACTGTGCTGTGATTCTATGAGATACCTAGTTAATAGTATACTATCTGATTAATAGTATACTATCTGATGAATAATACCCTAATTTATTATTTCTATAACTCTTTTTTATCTGCACAGGTATGTTCTTCCATTGGTTGGCCTATAAGAACTACTTTAAGACTATTAAGGAGATTTTTATTTTGTGTAGTTTTCATTTGAGTCAGTGTGCAGAATGGAATTATTTTCCTGCTTTTAATGTTGCTTCTTCAGGGTTTAAAACAGCTTTCAAAAGACGCTTTATGTTAGAGAAAATGTGATGGTAGTCTTATGCAAGACATACAGACCACTTTCAATAGTAGACATTCATTCTGAGTAGTATCTGAATAATATCATTATAAGGGCATTCAGGCAATGAGCAGGAGACTGAACATCATAATTTTTATTTCTGTTTGAATGTCAGCCTATCAGGGTCATGTCAGCAGCCGTGCTTGCCTTGCTGCATAACATGTTCAGAGAGGAGTGGCAAATGGAAATACTGCTCTGAGGCAAAAAGATGACACCTAGGATTGACTTTCTGACAGATACTAGGTATTTTTTATAATTTTCTGCAGGCAAGGAGACTTTTGAACAGAGGGCCAAAATTTAAATTTCACTGCACACATCCCTCTAATTTTGTCACCACCCATTTTCTTACAGAAAAATGTCATTGATTCTCCTGGGGAAAGTGACAACAATTAAAGTTCCTTTTAAACACAGTAACATATGAGGCTAATTGTTCATAATTAAAGTAAGCTGTTTCTTTTCAAAGTAGTACACTGTTACACTGTACCAAGACTGCCAGATGGTTATTTTTCACTATGACAAGGCTAATCTTGATTCTGTGCAATGTTGTGCTTGCTGTTAAGATGAAGGATGCAATCATAGGGATTTTGAAGAATGTAGGAAGGAAAATGATTTAAAGAGCCTTCTGGGTTAAAAAAACCACTCCAATATTTTTTAGTTGGACTTTCCCCCATTTCAAGTAAAACTGAAGCCTTATTTGTAGTTCAGCTTGATCCTTTGTTGACTTGGGTAGGGATATGGTCAGGCCAGGAGCTGAGGCCCTGTTCCATGTGGGGATTTAGGATCTTGAGGACCCTTTTAAGCACTTGTCCCTCATTTTCCATGGTGAGTGCACTTTCATGTTACACATTCAGACTACTGGTACAATGCATGTGAAGGGTGAGGTCCCTTGAGAGTGCTGGATAGAAAACAGAGCTGCTTGAACTAGGATGCAGGGAAATGTCAGGACAGTCAATATCTTAATTTCTATCTTGTCCCATTGCTTATGCTTGCTTCTGTGGTGGGATATTTCTCACACAGAGCACCTACACCCACAGCCCAGGGCATTAGCTTTTTCTTCTGACAGTTGGGTGAGGCTGAATCTCATAAGTGCATTGAAGAAATAGAAAGGAGAGAGAAAAAGAAATTTCACTCCCTTTTTTCCAGCATGTCACCCTCTTTAAGCTAAGCACCATCCACTGGAGCGCTCTTCTGGGAAAGAGTCCAGCCTGAAGAATTCAAAACTGTTTTCATGTGAAGATACTTGCATTTCTCCATCTTTGCTCCAGCATACCTAGAAGGCCTGTGTGACACATTGTTCAGCAAATTATAGGGTTGGAGGGAACATGTCTTTTTTATTGTCAACCATTATGTCATGAGACTTCAGTCTGTGTGTATATTAGGTAGTTATAAATAAAGGAAACAGTCACAAACTTCAGAAGTGATGAGTGACACCTTCATGCTTACATTGGTGGAGCTTCTTGACTTTCTGGACAACCAGAATTTCCACTTTAATGTTGCAATAATGTTACTTTCAAGTATAATTTTTATATTATTTTACCTTACCTTCCTTGGAGTGGATTAAGAAAAAAAAAAGTCCTACCTACAGTTCAATGTCCCAAAGTGTCTCAGCATCTTCTGATGAAATACTCTTTCATAATGACAACAGCATTTCTCAGAAGATGCTTCTTACTCTTTCACAAATGAAAGTATATTTTGGAGGTTTTTTTTAGTTCACATAGCATCTGACCAAAGAAATGAACTATTATAGCAAAACTACTGAACTGTTCCTGTGTACCACATTACTAGTAAACTGTTATTTTGAAAATGTATTTTGTTATAAGTCTCCGGATAAAACTTTGATGAGAAAACCTGCCTAAAGTCCATATTTTCTGGGTACAAAATGGTGCCTCAACTCTTCCAATATTCAGTATTTCAGTAACAATGATAGCTGTGGAGGATCAGTTACAAAGGTAATGACAAAAACAGCCTCCTTCAAAAAGTATCCATTAAATTTATTGATGTACTTGTTTATTTTTTTTATGACTGTAGTATCAATCAAGTAGGAGGTCTACCTATTAAAACAAACAGTTGATACTAAAATCAAATCTGTTGAGGTATACTGTCACTGACTTCTGTATTAGGGCTGCATTTGCCCTGAATATGTAAACTTCCCATGAACCTGTAGCTCCTAAAGCACTGAAGGACTGTGATAGTTTTAAAATCAACTCTGTCTTACATACTGCATATGAGTAATAACATTTCAATTAGTGGAAAATAGTTCCTCCCTTTTCCTCTTGAAAACTTATTGCCAGCATTATAAAAATCAGTTTTGTGAGCTTTTACCCCCTCTGAGTATTTTATAGTTTTTTCTCAGAACAAGAAACTGAAATGCCATCTGTTTTTAGCCAGTCTTGGCTAAATTTCAATGATTTAGAGATTTTGTAACATCTGTTTATAAATTACATACTGATAAAATACTTTCATAGAAGTAATCACATAGGACTTCTGATCGCATGACTGTCTTTACCCACACTTGAACCAGCAATCTTTAAACCGATAGTGTCCTATTACCACACGCCTGAACCATGCAATCCCTTAAAACTGGGATATATTGTTTGTCACTTGTAAATACATGTCAGTATTTGATAATGTTTAGCTATTGGCAATGGTATAACAGTATGGTAGACTATAATTAAATAAATCAGTTTTGTTTCCTTTCCTTGTGTTGAATTAAGCTGTTATTTTTAAATAGCTGCTCTAGTTTTAGTGGGATTATCTGTAAAGTAGAAAGACAATGTAAAGAGGGGGCAGAAAAAACCTCCAAGTGTTCACGTTGAAGTAGACCCTAGTTAGAGAAGAGGCCAGCACTCAATTGTCACATATTATGTTCTGTACATGAGATAACAATTTAAAAAATATAGCACTTTTTTTTCCCCCACTCAAAATTTGTAGAATCACAGAATCATAGAATCATTAAGGTTGGAAAAGACCTCAAGGATCATCAAGTCCAACTGTCAACCCACACCACCTAACCCACTAAACCATGTCCCTAAGCACCACATCTACACGTTTCTTGAACACCTCCAGGGATGGTGACTCCACCTCTTCCCTGGGCAGCATGTTCCAGTGCCTGATCACTATTTCAGTGAATAAATTTTTTCTAATATCCAGCCTAAACCTCCCCTGGTGCAATGTAAGGCCATTTCCTCTTGTTACTTGTTCTATCACTTGTTACTTTAGAGAAGAGGCCAGCACTCACCTCCCTACAACCTTCTTTCAGGTAGTTGTAGAGAGTGATAAGGTCTCCCTGCAGCCTCCTCTTCTCTAGACTAAGCAACCCCAGCTCCCTCAGCTGCTTCTCTTAAGATTGATGCTCTAGATCCCTCACCAGATTCATTACTCTTCTCTGGACCTGCTCCAGCACCTCAATGTCCTTCCTGTGGTGAGGGGCCCAAAACTGAACACACGATTCAAAGTGCCTGTGCCTCACAACCACAGAGACAGACCACATACTTTGCTGACCCAGGGAGAGAGGAGCTGTGGGAGCTGCCTACGGACAAGAGACGTGTCTCTCTTTCTGTGAGGGGTGGGGAAGGGTGCGGTGTACAGTCCTCTCAGTAATATCAGGGATGTGGCTGGTGGTGAGAAGACTAAGTCGGAATGAAAAATTGCTCCTGGAAATTTCCATTTATAAGGCAACCTCCCCAGAAGCCTGTAAATTCAGTTTGCGTGCCACTTTATGCCACAGGGGTGCCAGAACTGGTGTGACTCTTTTTCCATTGCTGATTTGCAAGTACAGGCCTGAGAGCAAGAATTCAAAGATGCAATAAAAAAAACCCCAGCTTTGATGAAGGCTAACACCCCCATTGTTTCCAGCAAAATTCAAGATAATTCCATGAAATAATAAAGATTTTTACTCCAAGGCAGTTAAACTGCCAACGACCTCCTAGTTAAAATCCAGACAGAAATGCAGTCAGCATTGACCCTGGATCAGAAGATTAACTTTAATGGCAAACTATTGTTCTGAATTTGGTGCTTTTACTGGCCAATCCCATTAAACAGCATTATATTACAAAATCTGTATTTGCTTAGACCAGCATCTGTTATTATGTAGGATGGGATGTACCTATTTTTTTTTTCTTAGAGAAATTTTAGAGGCAGATCTATTTAACTGGAGTTAATATCCGTGGTTGTATAGAGTCCACGAGCAGTATACATTTCTAATTGTGACATACTTTACAAGTTACTTAGAGTTAATGCTAGATTTCAGGGTAATTTGAAATGGAGAGCCTACTTTGGTTATCACTGTCTAGGGCGTACGTAACCATGTTAGGAGACAGAGAATAAATGTTAGTATTTTTTAAAAATAACATTATTAGGTATGCTTTCTGGCACCTCTCTGTTTTATATGCAAATTTTTGCTTAATTAATTTATTACCATGACAGTTTCTTCCCCTATAGGTCATAAGGTGCTGAAAGGAGTACCAGGTCCATTTTCAAAGAAATTATCTAAGAGGCACTTCCTGGACTATGCAGACATCTGAAAAACATTTTTAGTATTCTAAAAGTCTGAACTGAACAAGTTATTTTGAATGCTTCATTACAGTTATTCTGGCAATCATTCACCAGAATGCCATATGTTGCCAATAAATAAACCTTCACTAGATAGCCATTGTCCCCCACAACTGAAATAAACACTTGCTAATTAAACCTAATTAAGCCAATAGCATATATATTGGAAACACATGCTGACCAATTTGCTAACCAAAGTTGCCCTGGCCAAGTCTTCAGCTTTTGGCAGATCGCTGTCATCTCAAAGCCATATGCATTAAGAAAAAAGTCAGTCTATTTGGGCAAATGGACATGAAAAGGTTTGTGTACACAGACATAACCCTTACGTCTGTACAGATGTAAGGCTAACTTTCTCTGTGGCCTGAGAGCCAGCAACACTTCCAATTCAGGGAATTCAATAATAGAAAGTGTCTCAGAGAAACAGAAGTCACATACAACTTGTTTGCCACTTTGTTGATGGCTGTGGACAGGAAACACCAGTGGATGTATGGCCAGAAGTACTGTGCCATTGCAAACTCAGAGACAACCACGTTGCACCTCCCAGTGCAAACACCAAAGGCTGGTTCGCCAAAGGTACCTAGCCGCCAAATACTGCAACCCATTCACAGGACACCAGCATGTTTTATATATATAGCTAAGAGCTCTTGGTTCACAGATACCTGTTTGTTTTCAGGACCAGTAGCAGGTCATTTTCAGTTTCTTTCGTAATTACATTAATACTGTACAAACTCTATTACCCTTTTATACCTTAGCAGGCTACTGTGATGTCAGAAACAGTAGGGGAACAATACATAAAGCTACGCCACAGCTGTCATTCTGCTTTAGAGTTAGCACTCTATTAACACATGGCTTCACTTTAGCTTTCCTCTCCTCTCCTCTCCTCTCCTCTCCTCTCCTCTCTCCTGCTTTTACCCTTTCTTCGCCTGCATACTGACAATTTTCCTTGGAATGTCATCCATGCAGTTTGATTAGAGTACTGCAAGTAAACCANCCACCACACATTCACCATTTCAACAGTCTGGTTAATGTCTTATTGGTCCAGATATTTTAGATAATACTTTTGGGGAAAGTCTGCCTGACCTCTATCACCTGAGGCAGTCAGTGCAGAGGAGACAGGCAGTTACCCATGACACAGCCTGCAGACAACAGCAAAAAAGCTGCCTGAAATATTAGTGCACATTTAGTGTTTAGAGTGCTAGTGGCTATTTTAGCTTTGTGGTAAAGCTGCCTGATGTTTGCCGTGCAAACAAAAAGTGTTTCTTACAAAGCATACAGTATAAAAAAGAGTTAAGTGGGCTTATATTTCCACAAAGTTATATTCTTATTTTAAAATAATTCTTATTTTGACTAGCAAATTTACTAGTCCCATGTCACACCTGCTGGATTTTACAAGGTGTAAGCAGCAATATGCCACAGGCAAGCTGAGTACGTAACTGTCAGTGCAACAGATACACACTGAAATAGAGATATTTTTAAGAATATTGACAGAAAATACATGGTTGTGGTTTGCCTCTAACTACCAACCACTGCAGTTTATTATCCAGAGATTTTTTTAAAAAGTGTAAATTGTTCATAAGACTGAAGAAGAGCAATAAGATTATGAACATTCTGATATTCATAGTTGCCTTAATCTAGCTATGTAAATCACTCACTTTTCCAATGTCTAGTACAATATTTTAAGCTTAATGCAATAAAATGAAGGTACCTTTATTTTCTATTTAATTCAAAGCAAAATTTAATTCAGGTGTCTTATATGCAACCAAATATTTGTATGAAATACCCTGGGTTTGTGAACATTATATTAGGAATATTTATTAGTTGGCAATTTCAATTAGCCTATATTTACAGATGCAATATTAAGCCACAAAATTGCATAAGTTTCCAATTGCTATAAAAGAACTGAAATTATTTACAATGTTTAAAGTAACAGCAGAAAAGTTATTGAATTGGAATAATGGGACAAGGACTCATTTTAAAACACTGCACTATCTATGGATGCCTTATAGGGCTGATTTACACATAATTGCCTTCACTCAGGAATCAAAAGAGGTATTGCAGTCATTTAAAGCCTAGAATATGGTGCCAAGAGATGGTGAAGTTATGGCCAGATGATGAATTAGATCACAATAGCACTTCATAAAGAGCGATGGAAGTTCGCAGGAAAATGTGCAAGCAATTCTTCCTGATGGAAGTAATTTGAATTATTTCCCTTCCACATACAAAAGGGAGATAACAACAGGTCTAACCGTTTCTGCTAGTTTTCTAGTTGTCTCGGACTACATGAGAGTCACTAAATGCATGTGTGTACTTCAGGAAAAACTAATTTATTACTTTATTAATTTATTATTGCTCTGCTTCTCATGATTTTTAAGAAACAGCAAATAAAATGGAATAACTTTTCCAGACTATTTTTTTTCCTTTAATAGAATGCTAGTAGAGGCGAGGACAAGCTTAAGATGCCAGAATGCATATTTTGGATCATAGAGAAAACATTAATTCTTGTTGCTTTCTGAATATATTTTTTTTCTCAAAATGGTAACTGCAAAATAAGTCACAGAATCACAGAATCACAGAATGTTAGGGATTGGAAGGGACCTCGAAAGATCATCTAGTCCAATCCCCCTGCCAGAGCAGGAACACCTAGATCAGATCACACAGGAACGCATCCAGGTGGGCTTTGAATGTCTCCAGAGAAGGAGACTCCACAACCTCTCTGGGCAGCCTGTTCCAGTGCTCTGTCACCCTCACTGGAAAGAAGTTTTTTCTC
>VZTO01020386.1:37739-49728 GCA_013400615.1 Syrrhaptes paradoxus
TGGAAATGTCCTCATAAAAGGCTATCAGGTTGGTCAAGCATGACTTCCCCTTGGTGAAGCCATGTTGACTGCCTCTAATGACCTTCTTATCCCTGATATGCCTAGAGAGAGCATCGAGAATAAGTTGTTCCATCACCTTTCCAGGGATGGAGGTGAGGCTGACCGGTCTATAGTTACCTGGGTCCTCCTTCTTGCCCTTTATGAAGACTGGTGTGATATTCGCTTTCCTCCAGTCCTCAGGCAACTTCTCCATTCCCCATGACTTACCAAAGATGATGGAGAGTGGTCTAGCAATGACTTCTGCCATCTCCCTCAGCATCCATGAGAGTGTCCCGTCAGGACCCATGGATTTATGGGTGTCCAGATTATTTATCCAGTCCTTAACCCCGTCTTCATCTACCAGAGCAAACTCCTCCTTTGTCCTGACTTCCTCTGGGGCTTCAGGGGTACGGGACTCTTCAGGAAACCCTCTGGCAGTATAGACAGAGACAAAGAAAACAAAATCCTTAACCTCAGCTATGACATTTTCTCTGTGTTAAAGCAAACCAGCATTTGACATGGACAATCTAAACCAGACTCTTGTTTATAGAATTAATAATTAATTATAAAAGTTTGTAGTTTGTAATGTTCTGGAAACAGAGGTATTCAAGCCAGTTAATGTCCATCTGTTTTTCTAATGAATCTTCCTTGAAAGGCCATCTGACTATTTCATTACTTAACTGTGCATTATATGCTTACAGAGATTATTTTCAAACTAGATTTCTTTGTTTTAAACACATTTAACATATGCTGCATTAGTTTATGTGAAGGTTCTGTGTGTCTTGTGCAAGCTATATATATGACTAAGTCCATGAATCCCAGAAACTGTGCTTGCAAGAAAACAGTTTTGTTTATGGGGTTTGCAACTATGATAAGATATGCTTACTATTGTATGAATTTTACTAAACTCTGAAGAACTTTATAGCCTATGCTCACAGAAAATTATCATTTGTTGCAAGCAGGTGAAGGTGAAATGCAGCAGCCTTCATCAAGCCATTGATGAAATGTCTATTGTAAATCTCTGATGGAAAAATTTGGATTTACATTAAGACAGAGGATTTTTCCTTCTCATGGTATAATTTTCATTTTGAATCAGAAGATTTTTTTGTAGAAACTTGACCACAGATTTCCTCAGAAAATGTTCTGATATTCATGTCAAAACCACCATTCAGTAAGAAACCAGTCATAAAGACAACATACATAAACTCTCGGATGGTTAACCAGAGAAACAGTCTAATTTGAAAATTTGAACAGATCAGATTCTAATCTTTTTTTTTTCAGATTTTTGGTTCATACACTTTTATATAATTTCTATTTTTTGTTCCAAGATGAAGGCAAAAGAAGTCAAAACTTTAAAATTATTATGGAATTTTTTTTTTTCCCAGAACCATGCAGAAATTATACTATTCTCCACAAGCCTTTTTGTCACATTTCTTAAGAAAGACATGAGAGATGTTCCTCAGATTTGTTATTACATTTCTTCAGGTTTTCATACACAGGAATACTATACCAGTCTCTTTTCATAATATTTTGGCTTAGGATGGTAAGAGGTTGACCACTATACCATTAAATTTAGCCTGAGTAAACCAGCTTGATCTCCCTGCTTGTCAGCAGTTTCATCCATAGAATAGCATAATAGACTTTATTTCATAGATGCTTATAAGAAATAGTGTGTTTTGGGCACTAGCTCTTTGAAGATTTTGAAGTATTTATAATAGATCTTTGTGCTGTACATGCAAACACTGCTCATATAGTAAAGTCTGGTATTCCAAATTCCTGCCTATGAAAGCTTACTGAGTTCAGCAGGAATACTCCTGACTTGGAAAGGGCTGGTTGTAGAATCAACCACAACAATTTAAAAAATACAGTCAGTCTTTAATTATTTCTTCCCTAAACCAAAAAGTGTAGTCACCCACAAAGTGATTTCTAAACAGTTAATTCAGTGTAGAAAAAGACCCTGTGTGTGAGTGTGTGTGTCAGGTTTGGAGGCATGAAATGTCCAATAAAATTCATTTTCTTTAACAAAGCTTTATCATCAGTTTGTTATTGGACCTGTGATGATGTATGAAACTATGCAAAGATAATCAAGAATCTGATTTGACATGACAGTCTTGATTACTGTGGCAAGAACAGCAAATAGGTTTCTGAAGAGAGTTATGTTAAGCATAGGCTCTCTGTTAACGGTCACTTTCAACAAACCTGTTAACCATTTTAACACCTTGAAAGGTAGGAAGGTCAGCTATCTGACTGCCAGGAACAGGAATTTTACAAGACAGTGAATCATTAGATCTGTTTCCTCTCCAAATGCGGACAATGGTACTGAAGCAGACCAAGGAAGGACAGATACAACACTTAATGCAATACATAATTTTATTCATTACAGTTTAGGTAACTGGCAGAAATCCTTGAACGGGACTGATAAACCTTATGTATCACACAGCAGTATTCCGAATAAATTTTTTCTAGGATTGAAGCTGTAGAGAAACTGGAATGCACTGAAGAGAACCTGAGTCCTTTTGAGTGAAGCATTTTTTGTGACACATAGTTATGATTGCTGATAAAAGCAATGCAACTGGATACAATTATTAGATAAATTATTCAAATGCATTACACATTCTGCCATTTAACTGTTTCAATGTTTGTACTGGGTCTGGCTGGGATGGAGTTAACTTTCTTCTTAGCAGACAGTATGGTGCTGCATTTTGGATTTGAGACTAAAACAGTGTTGATAACACATCATTGTTTTGTGTTTTACTAAATAGTCCCTGCACAGTGTCAAGGCTTTCTCTTTTATTGCACTCTGTCCAATCCCACAGTGAGTAGGCTGAGATCAGGCAAAAAAATGTAAAGGGACACAGCCAGGACAGCTGACCTGAATTAACCAAACGTTATTCCACACCATGTAATGTTGTGCTCAGCCATCAGTCTGGTGTAGCCGAAGAAAATGTTGTTTGAGGTTGCTATGTTTTCTAGGGTGTTGTTCAGAGAGTGGCTGAGTATCAGTCTGCTTGTGGGGGGTGGTGATTGATTATCTTTGCATCATTTGTTTTTTGCCTTTCCTTCACTAACTAAACTGACTTTCTCAACCTGAGTTTTCTTGCTTTTGCTTTTCCTGTTGTCTCCCCCATTCTGCTGGGCAGGGGGCAGAGACCAAGCTGCTGTATGGGTGCTGGGATGCTGGCCAGTGTCAACCCACCACAGTGTCATACCTATAAAATAATTTTTCTTGCACCCTCAGTTGTATGTGTTTGTATTAGAGAAATAGCAAATGCTTGTCTTTTGGAAACATACAATGTACTTGTGACTCTGAGCAGCCTGATCTAGTGGTTGGCGGCCCTGCATATGGCGGGGGGGTTGAAACCAGATGATCACTGTGGTCCTTTTCAACCCAGGCCATTCTATGATTCTATGATTCTATGATTCTATGATTCTATGATAGGTCATGGCATGTGAAGGCTACCTGACTCCTTTCTCAAGTTTGAGCATATATGGCTTCTCCGCAAACCTTATGCATACATAATTCTTACATTCCTGCCTCCAAGTTTCATCAGAAATGGAGATTCTGGGCCTGCTACAGTAATCCTTAATCCTGTGCATACCCTGGCTGATGCAAATTTACCCACTAAAAATCTGCTAATCTGGATAAAGAATTACTTGGCCTTTATTTTTTGCTGTCTTGAATTGGGCTTTTTTTTTTTTTCCAGTTTACGAATACAACAAGAGGCTTCCCCATATCTAAGCAAACTCATATGTGTTTTCACTGACATCAGGAAGTGTTCTAAGCAAGAAGAACATTCATTTGATTTAGAGATTTTATTGAGCATAACTAGACTTGATATGTTTTGTTTGGCACAACATTCTTGATGTAGTGGCTTCGTGGTTGAATTCTGCAGACTTTGTGCAACAAGATCCCCTTTTTATGGTTTAGTCTGGCCATATTTCAGAAACAGACAAAACATGATGCACTTTTATTTTATAGGTTTCTTTTCCAATTTGTGTCTTTCATTTGGGAAAGTTTTTTTGTTGTTGTTGTTGTTTTTTTTTTTTTTTTAGGAAGTTTTTTTTTTTGTTGTTGTTGTTTGTTTTTTTTTTTTCTTTTTAATAACAGTATGCTTTTTCACATCTGAATGGCAGCATCCTGCTAGGAAAGAATGTGGTTTTTGCAATATTTGATGTCAAGAATGTGTTTACATGTTGCTTAATAATTTTTGAACCTTCAATATAACTGTACTGATTCAGATAGTAATCTAACTCGGGACGCTGGAGGGTTTTACTAAGTACATGAAGAGTCAGAATTTAAGAATCTGTAAACACAGTGGGATGAGTTGTAGATTTTCTCTTACAGTGAGAGATGCAAGCAGGCACCGAGGGTGAGATGCAGTTCACCTGGATAGCTTACAGTGTGAACACTTCTGTCTTAGCTAGGAACCTCTGGGGGCCAGTGGCGTGAAATGGGCACTTCTAGAACATGATTCATCTAAGTTATTCCAAAAAAATTGCCTTAGGATGAGAGGAAAGACAGCCTAGAATTGTCTTTCTGCACTGACTATCAGAAAAGCCCGGAAAACTAGCTTATATGTAGACATGTTGATTTGGACAGAGTAATCCCATCACAGTTTCATTTTCAAATTATAGATTATTTTTAGATATCTAGACACCTTTTAAAAATCTTGCCTGTAGCTCCAAGGAACTTGCTTAGATAACTGCACAGACATTAGTCTAGCACCCAAGCACCACGATTCCTTTTCTTGAAAGACTTAAGAACTTGGGACTTACTGCTTAAATAAGTGCTTCATTTCAGAACATTGGAGCTCACTGACCTCATTAACAGCAATATAGTTAATAAAGAAGAAAATATAACCTAATATAACATAGTAGTCTGGATGTTCAAGGTTAACCTGGAGAAAAATACTTGAAAAGCAGTGACATAGTTCACAGTTTTCTCAGTTGCCCAGCTTTAAGTCCTTAGTACAATTCACTGCCACTTGTGATACAAACAGAGATGCTTGCTTTCACTTTAGGTTTTAGTTACTCTGCATAATTGCCATCTCTCACCTATTAGCTGACTTTGAAAGGAGAAAGTTTCTTACAATGCTGGTGCTGTATTTTTAAAGCTAAAACAATTCACAAAGCCTGGTGTTCTCTTTTGAAGAGAGCCCATTTTACAAAGTTTTCAGGATACTTTGCATTAAATACATGTATTTTTACTGTTACAGAACATGAAATCATTGTTGGATCTTGCTTTCATATGGAGGCTTATAGTAAAGAGGAAGAATCAAATGCCTTGCCTTGTAATTTATATGTTAAAGCTTTGAAAAATATGCAGTTCAGACACAATAGTCGGTATCATTCATAAGAAGTCTCCAAATTTTAGTAAATGAAATGTGAACCAGTAAAGTATAGAGAAAACCAGAAAAATAAGTACTGTTTTTATACTTTCCAGGCAAAAACTCTCTTGTATCTTGCAATCCTTAAGTAGCAAGGCAAGCAAAGAGAACCTGTGCTATATTCAAAGCTGTGCTGTGCCAACATAGCACAATGTAGTACCTTGCAAGATACCTGCATAATCACAGACTGTGCTGCAAGGAATCATCTGCAATGCTTCAACTCACTTTCAGCTATAATATCTCTTCATGTCACTGCTTCATGCGTTGCAGGCCTACCCCATCAGTGCATCACTGAGAAAGCATGTTCATTACCCACTTCATTATTAGAGTTCTATGAAATAGGATTTGCGCTACCCATTGCAATACACTGGTGTGCATCCATAGGTGAAGGGCAGAAATGCGTCTTCTGGATGAATAGTCAGTATAGCTGGATAAATGACCTAACGCTTCTGCACTCAGTTCTTATACCTTTTTCATCCTTGGATATCTGAATTGCCTTAAGCTGGGCATTAAACAACCGTGACTAATATCTGCCATATGTGGTTTGCTCTTACCCTTCGTCTTATATACAAAATGCAGTCTTTCATTTTCTTAGGTTCTATTTAATTTTATTGTACCCATATAAACATGTGTTGTGCTAGTGTAATCAAAGTATTTGGTCTTCAATGCAGGAGCAGAAAATGGTAAAATCTGTGAAGACCTTTAGTTTCCTTTCTTATTCTTGCACTAGAAAAAGCATTTCTATGATGACTAATAGGATTTAAAATAGCATTGTTCCAGAGATACTGTCTGTCAGTCATGGTCTTTATCCTGGCATATATCTTTTAGATACAGTGAGACTGAGCAATGAGCATGATGAACATGAAGGTCTAAACCTTCAGTCTGTTTCCACATTCTCTGACAAACCAGCTTTATGAGCACAGTGTGTCCGATATCTTTATGTCGGTCTGGGCAGCTAAGGACACCAGTGCAGATTTTTTCATAGGACAGATTTCCCCAGAGACTGATGTCTTTAGCCTTTCTGTAGTTTCATAGTGAAAGGCTCCAAGTAACATTTGGCCCTCACACTAAGGCAAAATTCTGGATCTTCCTTCATCCCATTTGTAGTAAGCCAAGAGGGAAAACAGCTATAGTCAAACATCCGTTCCCATTATTGTCCTTTATGGGAATACCAAAGAAGATCTGAGCACTAGGATTCTGAAAGATGTCAAAATGACATAACCACACAGTCATTCTGGATTCAATAACTACAAGCATAGTGTCAAAAATCAGTGTTTCTATTTTGCTGTAAAATTTGGAAAAACAAAAGCTAGACCCCAAAAAAACAACCACCCAGAGTTCAATTTTTGGAATGTAAAATAGATGTTTAAAAAAAAAAAAAAAGCAACTATGGTTTGGAAAATAACATTAAAATTATACTAGTTCTGAAATATTCAAAATATTCTGTGTAGAAAACATGAAAGCAGAAGAGGTTTGGTGTTCAGCTCTGCGAGGAAACACGGAAGTCACACGAACATCAGTTCAAGCCCTCATTCCTGAGGTCCCCAAGCTTCCTGCTGAGTTGCTGGGTTTTCTCAGGCTTCCAGGCTCTGGTTTCACAATATTATGAGGTTCACAAATCAAGCTGTCTAGAGCCACAGTCCAGCACCTTAGGGGCAAATTGTACAACAGGTACGCTACTGAAACTTTCTGGGTTTTAGGCTTTAAAGAACCACAACAGGTGAGACGGCAGGAGAAGAAATAGCTTTCCAAAGCAATGCTGACCATATTTCATCAGAAGTTCATAAAAATGAACTTTTGTGCCTCCTGTGACACAACAAAGCCTTAATCAAATAAGTGCTCTGAAAAAAAACTGTTTGGTTGGAAAATTCTCAGCCAGTGTAATGAAAGCCTGAAACTGTTGGTCATACAAAAATATTTTCCAGAATTATCTTCCAAGTTCAGTGTCTTTTTTGTGGTTATTTGGATGAGGAGGGTTAATGAAAAAAGTTTTTCATATGTCCACTTACACAAGTCAGTCATGTTAATTTGGTGACATTTGAAGAATGCAGTCTCCAAATGGAACAACACTTTCAGAAAATGTTTAGTTGTAAATGCTATAAATCAACATTAAATCCTAGGGGACTCCGAGCGCAACAACAACAGGATTAATCGCCATGTTGGAGCATCTGCACAGTGTACCAATTCTATAAATATTGCTTCATTGCTAGGAAAATATCTCAATTTAAATTAATTGAAGAAGGGCTGTTGTGTTTCGTTTCTTCTTTGGGCTGGTTTCCAGTAATCCACTATGAGCACACAATAATTTTAAGTTTCTGTGGTTGGTTTTCAAATAATCAACACATCATAACTCAGCAAAGTTTTGTACGGCTTTGCCACCATCAGTGGTTAATATCAAAGTCAAGTAAACACAGAATAAAGAAGTCTCTGGTGGCTGGTGATTGCTCCTGAGCAAGAAAGAGCAGTTTGAGGTCCCATTACATGAACCAGACAAAAAGCATTGTTCATAATTGGAAAGCAAACCCATGTATGGAAGAAGACTCATTATAAGAGATTTTACCGTTTCTTGACATAATTTTAAAGATACAGATGACTTGAAAAATATACACATAGCCTTCAAACTAACATTCAAGACTTTCTTAATGCCTCAAGACTGAACTATAGATGAAAAGCATTTGCTATTGACCTTAATTCTTTTATAGAGATACTTTCATTAGTCTTATTATAAGGGAGTAATAAGAGAATCATTGAATTTCACACCTCTATTTGAATCTAGAAATTGAATTTCAAAAATGTATTTGAAAATGAACTGCAGCTTCAATAAGTTTAGAAGTTCCCATCTAAGATCAGAGCAAAGGGAGGTATCTTCACGGTACCTTGGCTAGGCATCCATTCTCGGCTACAAGCCACGCAGCTGAGTAAACTCTAAATGTAAGGAATCCATCAAAGAACTTTCTGAAAGTAGATAGCTGCTTTCCCAAGTAAGTGACAAATTAATAGCTAGATTTAGAAGTTATATTATTTAGAACCTGTATTACAAAGCCAGGCTTCATAAATTGATAAATATGTTGGCAGTGAAAATAGTAATCAAATATCTTTCATGTCTCATTAAAACTCCGACAAAATGTTTCTAAAATTGGGATCACAAATCTTTCAGATGAATCTATGTTGATATGTGCATTTGCATTGTTAATACTATTTGCTGAATCTCTAGGAATCTTCGCATCTATGTAAAAAAGACTTAGTGAATTTAATTTTGAGATGTTGGATACATTTTAAACTTGTCCAGTTGAACGCCAAGTGCTCTGGTCACATGAGCTGGCTATACAGCAAAACCACCAGGTTTTGTAATGCCTTCCTTATGAGTCTGAAAAGCCTGTCTCGCTCCCATCTCTAACATTAAGTGAACCTTTTCTCAAAGGTGCTGTTCTCTGTTGAATCACCCCTTTTTTTTTGCTTACCTCCTACACAAACTCAGATGTCTGTTTTGTTGTTTGGAGACGATAGTCAGACAGAGCCTANTCATGACTGCTATAGAAACCACATGTTTTCTATCATACAGGGGAAAAAATAAGGTCAGTGTGGGCTTGAAGGTTAGTAAAGCTTTAGTCTCCCTGAATTATTTTATGCTTGTGAAAGTTAAGCAGATGAGAAACACATTAAATAAGATGACAGAATTTAGATTATAGCTCCTCCCCTCCTCGTGCCCATTCCCAGTCTTTAGCTCAATGTATGAATCCCTCCCCCCATTCCTTTTTTTTTTTTTTTTTTTTTTTTTTTTTTTTTTTTTTTTTTTTTTTTTTTTTTTTTTTTTNTGGTCTATAAGTACCCTCACATGGAGAAAATACCAAAAGGCTCCTTTGCGTAGCAGAGAAAAGACTTAGAAAGAATCAGTGTTGGGAGTGAAAGGCAGCCAAATTCACATTGGAAATAAGACACCAGCTTTTGAAAGCAAGGGTACCTGAGCATCGGAACAAAGTCTTAACTTGCGAATGGAGCTGGAGTCTCCATTTCTTGCTCTTCAAGTAAGAGGGCAGTTTCTATGCAATGTATGCTTCAGCTAGTGGGCAGAACACAACAGATTAGAGTAGGGAAAATAAGAAACAACAGATTACTCTCCTCTTATTTTGAAAATGTAATTCTGTAAGCCAAAGCGTGATTTTGTATGTGTATGTATGTGTGCAAATTCTTGTAACCAAACCAGACAAAAAGTATATAAATGCTCCCTTAAAATTTCATTACCAAGCAGACTGTTTGAAACCAAGTATTTTGTAATACAGTAATACTTTATAAGTCAAGAGACTGTAAAAGTATTATTTAAGTAATCAGTACCATGAAATACCTACTGTGAAAAAAAGAACGCGTATTAAGAGTGTTTCAGCAGAAGCAGTTTTTGCTTTAATGATTCCCCCCTAATGATATGGGATTCTGTGTGGGTTAATCTGCACAATTTCCAATCTTTCTTTCATTTAAAAGAAAAAATGAGAGCAAAACCCAAAACCAACAAACCCTACCCACCAACCCACCCACCAACATCACATCAAGATCTGAATGTATTAAATTAATAACACTGGTGGATGTTACAGAATGTGCATTGTTATAATACATGTAATTATAGTACCACTGCTGTTGTTAATACTTGTACAGTGAGTGGACTTGTATATATGTACTTACAGAACCTTGCTAAATCTGTACTAAAAGCTAGAAGCTGTCAGTAAATTATTAGAAAGTTAACCCACAGAAGAAGGGAAAAAAGGAACATACAAAGAACAAAGAATCAATTGTTGATTTTTATGAAGCCATGATATAACTCCTTCCCATTTCTAGTGGAGAAGAATTTGACCCAAAATAATTTGGAGAGAGGGACAGACTTCCCTCAGTGATGATTAGCCCTAATAACACCATAAAAAAATTTCATCTGCTTTTATGGGTTCAAAATTTATATTCAGAGTTTGGTAAGGATACATATCTGTAAAACTCTTCTATAAAATGTTATTTTCCATCCAGATAGGCTGACTTAAGGCCCTGCACACCTTTACCAATTGTTAATTACTATGGGATGGTTTAACACTATTTTCCAAATCAGCATGCATGCATAAAATTACTGCAATCTAATTTGACATGTTATTAGTGATGATTATTGTCATAGATAAATTAAATTGAACAGAAAATAACCTTCATCCTTAGCATGTTTTAGCTCTCACAATTAATGTGATTTGGTGAACACATATAAATAAAAGTCTGATGAGTCCCTGCTGACTGCAGGGCCTGCTGGTGGTGAAGTGTATCAATTTCATGCAGATGATGAATTCCTTAAGCACTCAATGATAATCATGCTTGATTTGACAAGATTTTCTCATGCTATTTTAGGGTCTTAATTTTCTGTGAATTTCTGTCAATTGTTCATCAAGCACCCACTTATCTCCCTATCTTAACCTGGCAGCCAATCCAAAGGTTGTCTACCAGTGCCGCTACCGGTCCCAGCCCATTAATATTCTTGCCACGTGACTGTCCATGGAGAGAAGCCAATCAATGGCTGATTAACATTCAGGTCACATGGTTCCCAAGGAGAGTAAATGAGTTACACAGTAAGACATCAAACAAATTTTCATCTTGAAAGAGTGATTGCTTTTTCTGCTGCTGTGATGTTTGTCAAATTTGCTCTAGCCTTGTCCAATTAAGCTCCATGAGCTGAATGACTAATGAAGAGATGGGAGCACTGTGCCAGCATGACAGCTAAGAGAAGTAGCACTGAATAAGAACTAAATAATAAAATAAAAAAAGCCTCAATACCCGGAATGATTGAAAAATCACATCTGGATAACTGGCGTAATTGCTTTCAAATTTCAGATGCTGTTTAGGAATCTCTAGTGAAAAAAAAATATAAATTACAATTTGCTGTATAGGACATTTGCTTTCTGACTAACTTATCAGTGGAAAATGAGTTGCATTTCCTCATAATAAAATTGTTTTAGAGATTTTAAACAAATAGATGTTAACTGGATTATTGCCAGCAAATGTGCTAATGAACTTTCGCAGGCTGCTAGAGACACACCAGTGACAGAAGATCCAATCTTAAAGCATCAGCCAGCACAGATAAATCAACTCTTCACTTTATGAAACTGAGTGGAAAAAAGGAAAAAAGGAAGATATTTAACAGATGAAGTGGGGGAGGGAAGCAAGTTTATGCAATTTTAGAAGGAAGCAGCTTTACAGGACATTGATTTAAATATTGGGTGAGATTCTTAAATAACATAACTTGGCACAGCTCCATTTGCATAATTTGAGAAGCTGATCCAGTATGGATTGATAATTTGATTTCACTTTTTTTTTTTTTATGTCACTACTATATATTTCTTTGGTAAATTAAAGTTGCTCAGAGAAACAAAAATGAATGTTTGAATAAAAGTATAATCCTGTTTAATGGAAAGCTTTTAAAGTGGATATTGAAAACTACATTCTGAGACATAATTTAAAGTCTATTTATTCAGAAAGTCAATTGCATTTTAGTGCTAATACTGTACTAAATTCTGGTGACATGTTTAGAGTAGAGACCCTATGAC
>VZTO01020389.1:0-26864 GCA_013400615.1 Syrrhaptes paradoxus
GGGGGCAGGATTGGGGGACCAGGCAGGACTGGGGTGGCCAGGCAGGATGGGGGGGACCAGGAAGGATGGGGGGGGACAGATCGGAAGGGGGGGGGGGGGGGGGAGGNAAGGATGGGGGAGGACTGGGCAGGATTGGGGTGGCCAGGCAGGATTGGGGGGGGCAGGCAGGATGGGGGAGACCAGGAAGGATGAGGTGACCAGGCAGGATTGGGGGAGTGACAAGGCAGGATGGGGGGGACCAGGATGGATGGGGAGGAACAGGCAGGATTGGGGGAACCAGGAAAGTTGGGGGGACCAGGCAGGATTGGGGGGACAAGGAAAGTTGGGGGGGCCGGGCAGGCTTGGGGGGGGGGAGGGGAGGGGGGGGGGGAGGAAGGATGGGGGGGACCAGGAAAGATGGGGGGACCAGGCAGGATGGAGGGACCAGGGAAGATTTGGGGGGGGCAAGGCAGGATTGGGGAGTCCCCCCCCGCTCTCCCAGGGTCCCCTCGCCGGCACCGCGGATTCATGACAGTGCAGATGGCCCGGCACGGGCTGGGAAGAAGGTTTTTACCTTGGGATAAGAAATTACCGCTGGCAAACGGCAACTTTACGGCGTGTATTTTCATTTTCCTAATACCGGCGCCATCTGCTCGCCATCGGTGCCCCGCGTCACCGGGTTTTTTATTTCCAAGATGCTGCGGAGCTCTTGGCGAGACCTTGGCTTGCTCCTCACCCTGGGTCCCCATCCAGCATCCCCTGGGGACCCCAGGCTCCCACCACCACCTCCCCGGGTCTCCCCTTTTCCATGAAACCCCCCAAGAAACGGGCACCAGGGAGGAGGGTTCAGAGCAGCAGCGATGCTCGTGGAGCTGGACCGTGCCCGAGATGGGCAGCGCTGGGATGGCTCCAGCATCTTCTTCACCAACCAAAACTCAGGTCCAGAGGTTGGGCACCAAGGGGAGCGGACCCCTTGTCCCACGCCGGGATTTGGGGTGATTAACGCCGGCGACTCCACACACCGGTGTCAAGCAGGCTGGCCGGTGCCCCTGCAGCATCTTCCCTTTTCGCCTCCGGTAATCCTCAGCCTTTCGAGCAAATTATTAAAATTCACTTCTCTTTAATCTGCCTGCTGGAATTAATTGAATTTTTACGCTCGGCAAATGTCACTGGGTGCGCACGGCTTCCCAACGGGGACCCGGCTGCAGGTGCAGCGGGAGCAGCCCCGGGGTTTTACCCCTCTCCTGGGGGGGGGAAACCCACCCCTGGGGTGTGGGACAGGGTGCTCAGGGCACCCACAGCCCCACCAGCTCTGCAGGAGATGCTCGGTGGCACGGGTCACGCATCCCCCAAACCCGTCTCCCTCTGTGGGATGTGCATCAAACGCTTCCCAAATCCTTCAGGATTCCTGTGGCAGCTCCTGGCGGTGCCTCAGTGGCTTTGGAGGGGACACGAGGATGGAGGAGCCCCTCACATCCCACCCCACACCCATGGCAGAGAGCACCAGCACCCACACCAAAACTTCAGTGGTGACCAGAGCCTTCCTCCCCTCCCCATCATCCTCCTCAGAAACTCTCAAAGCATCCAATTTGCCCACCCGAGGGAAAAAAGCCTCAATCTTTCCAGTAATAAGCCCTCCAGACAAAAGTGGGATGAGCCATTCCGTGGTGCAAAGGGAGAAGGATCCAGCCCCATGCCAGAGCAGTGCTGAGGATCCATCCTGCCCGGGGGAGCCAGCAGTGGGACATGGCACGGGATGTGGGACGTGGCATGGGACATGGGACATGGCATGAGATCCGGGACATGGGACATGGCATGAGATCCAGGACATGGCACAGGATGTGGGACATGGCACGGGATGCGGGACACGGCACGCAGGACACGGCACGGGATCCCAGCATCACTCTGGGGTGACCCAAGCCTAGGGGGTCCCAAGCTCCTAGATCGGTGGCATCACTGGCCACCACACTGGGGACACTCCTGCCATCACCATGCAATGTCCAAACTGTGACCGGTACCCACCTCCCTGCTCCCCATCACCCCGGGGGACAGCCCCGGTCCCCGCTTGGGGACATTCTCCCCATCCGCTGCCTTTGCACTGCGATGGAGAAGTTCACAGTCGGGACGAGCCTCGCGGGACCCCGACGGGCAACTTCCAAACTTGCCTGGCGCTTGCCCCCATCCTCCCCCCGCCTGGGATTATCATAAATTAAGACGTAATTACTCCATGGAAATTTACAGCACAAAGCTGGGGCGCTAACAAGTGTGTTTGGCGGCACTGGGGGGGGGGAGATACAAAGAGCTATTGTCTGGTGGGCGCCAAAAAAAGCTGCTCTGCCCCCAAAAACCCTGCATCCCAGGAATGAGGATGGGGACGGGGATGGACCGACTCCACTGCACCCAGCCACATGCATGGCTGGGCATGGTGGCCCAGGACGGGGGTCCCACCCACGGGGAGGGGTGAGGGGGGGCAAAGACACCCCGGCATGATGGGTGCCCTGCCAAGGAGCGGCTAAAAAAGATGTCTAACAAAGACATCGCCTTTATTCCCTTGAATAATTGGTCAGCTCCCACCCAGGGGTGCCCCCACCCATGGGTGCTTCACCCAGCAAAAAGTCATCCCCCACCAACCCCACCCCAGAGACCCCCCCAACTGCGGCACGCGTGGGGTTAAAAATAAATCCGTTGGGGACCTGGGGGACATATACACACACCACAGGGACCGGTGCCAGCGCCAGCGTGTCGTCCCCCCCGGCGCCACGGGTGCTGCCGCGCTCCCCCAGCTGCCACGCGCATTAAAAAATAATCATCAAGGTAGAGAAAAAAAAAATAAAAATAATAAAAAACCCAACACAGCGCGAAAAAAATTCAGGCGGCTAAAACAAATCCAGCAATAAAGGAGCCGGGGATCCTCGCAAAGCTGGCTGTGCAATTAAGCAGTTTTCTGCTGTACGCCGATAATCACCTAATTATACTATTAATGACAGTTCAACCTGCTCGGAAATAAAAGGACATTCTTCCATAACAGGATGCCAGCTGTTTGTTACAGATGTCAAACATCTTTAAAGCGTTATTATTAAAAGAAGGGGGGAAGCAGAAAGCTCGGCGATGCAGAAATGCAGCATCCTTCCCTCCCCCCTCCAAAGCACTCTGGGGGGGTGGGAGGGTTGGGGTGTCTGCTCCCCCCTCCCCGGTGAAATAATCCATCGGTGGGGAGCATCCCTCCCGTCGATGCTGGGAGCAATAAATAACCCGTGTCGGCTCGTGGCAAGAGGCGGCGGTGTTAATTAAGTGTGGCGTTGGGGAAATAAAGTTAAAAATTAATAATAAAATGGGGGGGGGTGGAATATGCACCCCGCTGGCAGGCTCGGGGCAGGGCTGGCCCCGCTCCCCCCCGGCTGCGGCGGTGCCCCTGCACGTGCCGCGGTGCCGTGCCAAGGAGCGTCCCTGGCAGGTGCCACCAGCCGCTGCCAAGGAAAGGGGGGGACACGCCGGGGAGACAGCAACCACCTGCTCCCCCCCTGCCACCACCCCAAAACCCACCACGGCTTTGGAGGTGAGCGGTGCTGCGACACCCCAGGGACCCCCCCCGAGCATCAGGGTCCGGAGGAGATGCTGGGGGGGATGATGGCAAGGCGGCGGGGGGGTGGCAGCGGTACCCCGCTTTTATCACGGGCCAAACGCCTGCTGGGGTAATTACACCTTCGCCTGCGCTCCCCCGGCAGCACCGCGGCTCCGTGCTGGCACTGCCAGCCCGGGGGGCAGGAGGTGCCCCCCCACCATGGGGTGATGCCGGCGCTGGTGTCACGTCCCCCCCCAACCCTGCTTGACACCCCGTCTTGTATAGCTCCGGGAAATCTGCCTGGAACCAGCGGGAATCTGGGAATAACGAGATTATGGGATGGGGGGGCAGGAAAAAAAAAAGAGGAAGAAAAAGGGGGTGTTCAGGAATAATTCACCCCCCTCCAAGCTCTGTGGTTACCGACATCCCACAGGACCCTGGCACGAGCAGGATGGCTGCAGACAGGTACCGAAATTTGGGGGTGCTGCCCACCCGCTGGGAGCCGGGGGCTGCAGCAGAGCCCCCTCCCCAGGGCAGGACCCCCAGCCCTGACCCCCTGGCATGTATCGGGCTGGCCCTGGCCCTTGCTCACCAAACAAGACCCAGTGGGGAAAAACCATCTGGGAAGTGTCACCCCCAGCCCTGACACCAGGGTGATGGCCACGGTCCCCCTCCCTGCGTGCAGCCCTCGCCTGCCACCCCCCTTCCCCCCCCCTCCCCTCCTCAAACCATCACGGGGAAGCTGGAAAGTGGTTGACATGGTTGCCATGGAGACCGAATTTAGGACTGGCGAGAGGAGGAGGAGGAGGAGGAGGAGGATGGGGGGGACAAGGGAAGAAGGCAGGAGGGCTTCCCAGCACCCCAACACAGCCTGGCCCCCCTAGCACCCCCGAAGCATCCCCCCCCCCGAGCACCCCTCGACCACACACCCCCCGAGGATGAGGAAGGGCGATCCCCAACCCCAGCACCCACCCAGGGGGCTGCCAAAAGGGGGGGGGCTCAGCCCTGAGCACCCCAAACCCAGCCTGGGGGTGGCTGTCCCCACCTGGTGCTGCCAAAAGCCACCGGTGACTCACGCCCCGCACCGGCGGCACCCGCCGAGGGGGTGTTCACGCGGCATCACCCCCCCCCCTCCATCTGCTTTGATCCTCAGGCTAAATATTACCGGCCCCGGCATAAAAATAGGAACCATCCGGGAAGGTCCTGAGTCAGCAGCATCCACCATCCTCCCCAGCACGCCGAGGTCCCCAGGGTCCTGTCACACCCTGCTAGGGAGCCCCAGGGTCCCCCCAGCACCTGGGGGGCTGCTGACAATCTGGGGACAGCCATAGGGAGGGGACAACCCCAAAAGGGTGTGTGTTTGGGTGCCACCCTCGTGGAGCGGACAGCCAAGCCCTCCAGGGATGCTCTGTGTCCCCAAGGGGTGATGCTGTCCCTGAGAGATGCTGGCACTGGCCACAGGGTGACAATGGCACCCACAAATCTCAAGGGAAGCCAGCCTGAGCATGGTCCCCATGTGTACCGGCAGAGAATGGGGTCCCCTCCCTTGATCTCCCCGTTCTCAGCTGTGCTTGACGCCGGGTCCCCACTGTGCCCAGTGTCCCCTCACAGCCCCCTTGGACATCTCCAGCCCTGTGACCAGGGGACAGAAGCATCAGTGACCAGGGGGACGCAAGGGACAGAAGCATCAGAGACCATGGGGACAGAGGGGACAGAAGCATTGGTGACCAGGGAGACTCAGGGGACAGAACCAGAGGGATTCAAGGGACGGAAGCATCAGTGACCAGAGGGATGCAGGGGACAGAAGCATCAGTGACCAGAGGGATGCAGAGGACACAGAGGAGCCCACTGGATCCAGGCATGCCAGGAGAGCAAGCCACCAAGAAGCGTGTGACACAGGCCACGGCCAGGCAGTCCCAGGGGCGGTGACAGTCCCCAGCAGGACTCGGGCGCTGAGTCACGGCCACCAGCCCAGCGCTGGTGACACCCCGGCGCACCCGCGGGGGCAGGTTCCCATCCCCATCTGCTCCCACCCGACCCGGCCACCAGCATCTCCCGACGCCCCGGCAGCTGCCGCCGGCGCTTTCCCTGCTTGCCAGCGCCTCCAAGATAATTTCCCCTAATTGCTTTAAATCTCCCAGCCTGACACTTCCATCCTCCTCTCTGTCTTGCTTTTCTCCTCCAATTTTTTTTTTTAAATTTTTTTTTTTTTATCCGTGGCTGGAAAGCGCGGAGCCGGCCAGAGCAGGGTTTTCCAGGGCGCAGGAATTAGTGCATTAGTAACGACGGCAAAGGCAGAAGTTTCACGCAACAGGAGCCGCCGCCGGGAACCCCCGCTCGCCCGGAGCGTGCTAAATATGGAATTTAAGGGGGGGGGGAAATCAAAACCCAACCCCAACCCTATCTCCCTGCACCTGCAGCCCTTGGAGGAGTCCCCGCCGGGGATGGGCACTGCTGCAGGTGGCTGGGAAGCAGCACGGAGCGGAAAAGGGAATGGTGTCATGGGAGGGGGGACAGGGAGCGGGACCCCCACGGCTGGCGGGGAGAGGGGCACAGGGTCAGAGCGTGCTGGGAGAGAGTGGGGTGCCACTGGTGAGCAGGTCACCCGTGTCCCTGCTGTGGCATGGCCATGGTGGAGGGGGGGGGGTGTCACATCACAAACCATCCCAAAGTGGGGGGGCCCCCCCAAGTTGAACCCCAGCACCTCTCCGCCACCCTTCCCGGCTCGCCTTCGCGTGCTCCGGCGCAGGCGCGCTCGGGCAGAACCGCTTGTTCCTCCAACAACTGCCACATGCAAAAGCCATTTCCTGAAACAAACAACCTTCCGCGGGGAAACCGCCGCGCGGGGGCACGGCCCCCCAGGAGAGGGGCCCCACCGCCGCCCCCCGCCTCTCCCAGCGCACCCCCGAGCTCGCAGCCTGAGCGTGCACCCCGAGACGGCACCCCTGGAGCACCTCCAGCTCACAGCCGGAGCTCACAGCCCAGGCTCGCATCCGGAGCGTGCACCCCAAGTGTGCACCCCCAAAGTGCACCCCAAGAGCAGCCCAAGCTCACAGCCAGAGCACGCACCCCAAGCCTGCACCCCGACAGCACCTCGAGCTCACAGACTGAGCTCACAGCCCAAGACTGCACCCGGAGAGTGCACCCCAAGTCTGCACCCCCAACGTGCACCCCAAGAGCACCCCGAGCTCACAGCCTGAGTCTCCCGAGTGTGCACCCCAAGTGTGCACCCCAAAGATACACCCCGAGCTCACACCCTGACCTCATATCGAGTACACATCCCGAGCGTGCACCCCGAGAGTGCACCCCAAACACGCACCCCAAACACACCCCGAGCGCGCACCCCGAGCTCGCACCACAGCCCCTCTCGCCACCGACGCTCTCAAAACACCCCCAAGACCCCCCAGGCAGGGGTCCCCTCCCTCACCGCTGGGCGGCACAGCAAACTTTGGTGCCCCGCGTCCCCGCACCCCAGCAGCAGCGGGGGCGCGAGCGGGGACCCCCCACCCCAAAACACAGCCCACCCGGCATTTCTCCCCATCCCTCCTCGGCCAGACCCCCCCACGTGGCTCCTCAGGGAGGGGAGAAACCCCCAGGGTGAGGGAGCGGCAGCAGGAGAAGAGGGGGGGACCCAAGCACCCCAAAACCCCGCAGAGCCTTGCTGTGCTGTGCTGGGGCTGACTGCTCCCCCCACTAAAGCTTGCCGGACCCCAAAACCCCTACTAGGTGCTGGGAGAAAGTAACTTCACCCCCAAATCCCCCTCGGTGGCTGCTGGCTGGGATGGACAAAGGGGTGTCCCTAAGGTGGGGGGGGTCCCGGGGGGGCATCACACGGTGCCTTACCTGGTAAGTAATAGAGAGGAGGTTTCAACCCAAACATGATTTATGTTACAGTTCCATTGCGGCCAGGGAAAAAAAAATAAAAATAAAAATAAAAAGACCCCAGGTGAAGAGGATGTGTCAGGAAGCAAGGAAAAAAAAAAACAAAACCCCAACCAAAAACCAGAACCCCTCAAAAAATTAGCACCAAGCCACACGCAGGGGGTTGGAAAAATAAACCAGAGGAGAAAAAATACGGCGGAGCGGGGAGGAGGAGGAGGAGGAGGAGGAGGAGCGGGGGGGGAAATCAAGTGCGTGGGGGGAGGAGGAAAAATAAAAATTGAAATAGCAGCGAGCGCAGGGCGCCGGCGGAGGGGTGGCGTTGGCTGTCACCGGCGGAGGGGTGGCGGTGGCTGTCACCGGCGGGGCCAGGGCAGGAGCGCGGCTGCCATGGTGTGACACCTTCCCGGGGGGCTTCCTGCCGGGGGTCGCGGGGACACAAAAAGGCAGCGAGGAGGAGGAGGAGGAGGAGGCGGTGGGACCCTCGGCGTGGGGGGGACGCACCCCCTGAGGCAGCCAGGTGTCCCCCCCGGAGAAGGGTGCTGGTGGCGGTGGGGTGGGTGACCCACGCGGGGCTGGAGCCAGTGTCCGTCCGTCCGTCCGTCCGAGCGTCCCGAAGCCAGCAGAGCGCCAAGGCGGGCGGGAGGGAGGCGGGAGGTTTGCCCCTCGATCAATTTTCATGCAAGAATCATTATCGGTAAATTGGAAATCTGGCGACTTGACAGCAGATTTGTCTGCCCTAATGAAGGGGAGCGGGCAGGAGAGCGGCAGGCAGCTGCTCGCCCCGGCACCTTCCTCCTCCTCCTCCTCCTCCTCCTCGCTTCCCCCCCCGGGCTTCAGCCTTCAGCCCCGGCGGTTTCGGGGTGGCGAGCCCCGGAGCACCCCGCCACCGGGGCTGGGAGGGCAGGAGAAACCTCCTTCCTCCCTCAAACCCTCCTCCTCCTCGCCTACAGACAGAATAATTTTTATTTTTCTTTTTTTTTTTTTTTTGTCTTTTCCGGGATGCTGTTTTCTAACAGCTGCCGATGGAGGCGGCGGGGTGGTGGTGTGGCGGCGGCGGGGGGGGGGAAAGGAATAAAATAAAAATAGAAAAATCAAGCCCCCCCCCCAAGTCGCTTAAGGAGGAAAATGAAGAAATAAAATAAATGACCCAACTTTTTCTCCCCGCCGCGAGCTGCCGCACAAAAGGCAGGCGCTGCCCCAGCCTCTGCGCGGGGGACTGGGGGCAATCTCCTGCCGTCCCCCCCTGCACCCCCAAATCCCCCCTTTCTCCCGGCGGTGCCTGCAATCAGCTGCCCGATAGGATCTCCCCCGTTCCCTCTCGGCTGGTGCATTAGCAGATCCGGGAAGACATGCTCGCAGGCAAATAGGGCTAATAAATGCTATTACGGGGAGAGCGAGGGAGGCTGGAGATCCTGGCTGCACCATAGTAACGAGGGCCCGGCTTAATTTGCTTTAAGCAAACGAGCAGAGCAAGGCGGGGTGGAAAAGGAAAAAAAAAAAGGGGGGGGGGGAAAGAAAAAGCATTGCACGCTCCAGGCACGCATGGGCGCGCTTGCACGGGTGCGCGCTTCTGGGAGCGAGCATGGATGTGTGCATGGGTGCTGTCCCCCCCCCTTGGGTCCCCCCCCCTCCCAGCCCTCGCCCTCTCTTCCCAAACTGCCGTCTGCTTTTAACACCAAAGTTCATGAAGGCGACGTGTGATATCTCGCCCTTGCAAGAGAAGCCACATCCTGTATGATAATGACCAGCCCTTCCAACGGCTTAAAGATACAGCCCATTGCCAGGGCCCTGCTGCCTGCCCCTGCCTGCTCCGGGGTGTGGGGCCAGGGGGGGTCTGGAGGGGTCTTGGTATCACCCCAACTCCATCTGGCCCCATGGCGGGGAGACTGGGCAGGAGGGTGTTTGCAAAAAGTCTTCTGGCTGCAAATGCATGCGTGTGCACGCTTCTGCACACGTGTGGCCACAAGCACGCGTGCACACGCATGCATGCACACATGGGTGCATGCACACCCATGCATACATGCACTTGCACACATGCATGCACACACATGTGCAAACACGTGCACACATATGTGTGCAAACACCAATGCACCCTTTCAGCCGAACTCCCCAGAACCCATTTGACAAAGCCGGAGACAGTGAAAAACTGCACCCTCCTCCTCCTCCTCTCCCCNTATGCGTGCACACACACGTGCAAACACGTGCACACGTATGTGTGCAAACACAGAGGCACCCTTTCAGCTGAACTCCCCAGAACCCATTTGGCAAAGCCCGAGACAGTGAAAAACTTCACCTTCCTCCTCCTCCTCCTCTTCCCCCCCCCATTAAATATTGCTTTTCTAATTCCAGGTCGGGGGATTATTATTATGTCTTTTCTTCCTTCCTAACCTACATCTGTCACCATCGGCGCTGCAAGTATTTCTGGCCCGTCCCCTGAGTCATCATCGCTCATGTCCCGCTCCCTCCGCGGCAGCTCCCCTGTGCTGCTGTGCTCCCCGCTCTGGGGTGCTGGGGTGCTGCTAACACCCCCCCCCCCCCCATGCATTAGGAATTGTCACTCATGGGGTGACACAGCCCTGGGTACCCCAAACCCAATGTCCCCCCATAGCAAGGCAAGGCTACGGGGTCACCACGTCACCCAAGTCCCCCAGGACCCCCCATCACTACCCTGCCTGCAGCCCCCCCCCATTTTAGAGGGGTTCAATTTGCTCCAAACACCGGGGGGACCCCTCCTCTGCTCCCCCCCCCCCCATAGCATGAGCCATAAAAATTAATTTGCAAACATGTCATTACACAATAGGTGTACAGGCAATAAACCTGTAATTACCGGCGGCTGGGGGAGCGGGCGGGCAGGGAGGGCAGGCAGGGAGGGCAGGCCTGCCTGCCAGCTTGGGCTTTGGGGTTTTGCCCCCCCCCTCACCCCCCTCCTGCTCCCTTTGTTCATTATGCAAACGAGAATTGCTTCACTCCTGGAAGTTGGGCTCCACTTCAAAGGGGTGCGCTGCCTGCCCTGCCTGCACTCCCCACCCTGCCAAAAAAGCCCAAACTCCACCAGCACCCCCCAAACTGGGAGCCCCCCCCCGCTTCCCCTGGGATGGGGAAACCGAGGCACGGCAGCTGGGCAGCCCCATTGGGAAACCAACCCGGCTCTTTGCAACATCAGCCCAACTGAATTATCCGCCACCCTCCTCCTCCTCCTCCTCTTCCTCCCCTGTCCCCACTCTGCGGGCGACGCACCCGGCCAGCGTCACCCTGCCTCAGTTTACCCACTTACCAACCCCGCGGGAGATGGGACGTGGGGCACCGGCGTGAGCCACCCGCCTCGGCCACCCGGCTCTGCCGCGCCTCGCCTCGCCCCTCGTTAGCGGGAGAGCTTGACGAGCCTGACCCACTTCCCTGAGCGCCGGGAGGAGGATTAATTGGTTCCTTGCTCGCGCGAAGCCGCCGGGAGCTGGGGCAGGTGCCAGGCGGGATTAGCAAAGCATGAGAGCGCAGCTCGCGGGGCCGGCCGGGCGAGCACGCCGCTGGCCCTGCCCAAGCGAGCCGGGGCCATGGCGGACGGGCACGGCCACCCATGGGACATGGCCACCCATGGGACACAGCCACCCATGGGACACGGCCACCCATGGGACATGGCCACCCATGGGACACGGCTGCCCATGGGACACAGCCACCCATGGGACACAGCCACCCATGGGACCCTTGGCATGGGGATGCCCGACCTCCTTGGAGACGCTCGATCTCCCATGGGTGTCACCAAGGATGGGGATGCAGCCCCACTGGGGACATCCAGGCTGCGGTCCCCAGCGGGATGCCCAACCCCAAGCAGCCCACTGGAGGGAAACTGAGGCACGGCTCCATCGCGCTCCCCGGCACCCCAAAAGCACCCACCGGTGGGGATGCACGAGGAAGAAGAGGAGCGAGCGGCCGCCTCTCGCTGTAAATAAGCGGCTCGGCGATGATTTCCTGCTCTTGTTGACCTTTGACTATGCAGAATAAAGACATAAATCCATATTTTAAACCCATCTGAGCGCCAGCCAGGCCCACAAAGCCATTTACAGCCTGCGATTTGGACGGGGCAGTGAGCAGGAAAGCGATGGTTTCTCGAGGTGACATTCCCCAGGAGGGAAATGAAGTGTTTTATTTGCAGATATATAGGGCACGGTCGTTCCTCCGCTTCCCCTTCCCTCCGCCCTCGGCTCATAAATAAAACATACGGCCGCGTAACCGGCTAATTACGGGAGGATGGCAAAACCCCGCCGGTCGCTGGGAAAAGAAATCAGCTTTTTAATCAGCCCACTTGCCTCCCCATCTAACATAAGGAGAAACGGGCATTTCGGGTACCGGGATGGAGCCGAGACTCTCTGGCGGCTCGTAGGCTCCCGCTGGGGTTGTGCACCCCGATCCCTCGAAACGGGTTTGGGTTGGGATGGGGCGGGGGTTCAAGCTCCTTCTGTTTTTTTTTCTTTTTTTGTTTCTTTTTTTTTTTCTTTTTTTTCCCCTGGCTGGGAAAAGGATGTCTTTGAAAAGTCTAATTGTTCCTTACACATTAGATACATTAATGAGGTCTCTGATCAAGCGGCTGGCTCTCCGGCAAGGAGGCTTCAAGTAGCAATTTTCCATTTGTGTTTCAAATTTTAATGAATGTTCCTGTCTCTGGCTGCGATGCGCGGTGATAATCCGCACGGCGCGGGTCAGCGCCGGAGCAGGGGCTGCGGCGCGGGAGGGCTTGTACGAGGGTTTGATTTCTTTGGGGAATAGTTCAGACAAAAAATGGTAATGGCAGAAGACAGTCTTCCTTCCCCCTCGGCTGCCAGAGCCCGAGAGCTACAAATCAGAGGGTTATTATTTCTTTTCCGATGTCCCTAAAGTATCCTATATCTTTAGCCGGAGAGTAAAGTTCAGCCCTGATAAGATTGCGGCGCTGCCTGAGACACGCTTTGCCTTTCCTCCTTTTTTTTTTTTTCCTTTTCCCCTCCATCTCCTGCGGTGTCCCCAGGGATGTCCCCAAGGCCACCAGCCCCCAGCCCACCCGCGGGTAGGGCAGAACCCCCCTACCCCCNCTCCCCGGAACAAATGACTGCCTTTTGTAGTTAACTGCTAGTACAGGTTAAAAGCTAATTAGCAGCCCGGGTTGGGTGTTAACTTCCTTATTTATCACCCGGCGCCACTCGGTTAGCGAGGGGGCGCGGGCTGGCACTTCCTTGGCCATGCGTGGGCCCCGCTTCTGCAGGGGTGATGCCCGTGTTCCTCCAGGAGCGGTGCTGGATGCGTGCGTGATGCACGGTGCTGGGCGCACGGGGCTTGGTGCGTGATGCACGGTGCTTGGGGCATGGTGCTGGGTGCTTGGGGCATGGTGCTGGGTGCTTGGCGCATGGTGCTTGGTGCACGATGCATGGTGCTTGGTGTGTGGTGCTGGGTGCTTGGCACATGCTCCTGGGTGCTTAGCACATGGTGCTGGATGCTTGGCGCATGGTGCTGGGTGCTTGGCACACGGTGCTGGGTGCTTGGCGCATAGTGCTGGGTGCATGATGTACGGTGTTTGGTGCATGATACACAGTGCTTGGCACATGGTGCTGGGTGCACGGGGCTTTGCGCACGGTGCTTGGTGTATGGTGCTGGATGTGTGGTGCTTTGCACGGGGTGCTCAGTGCATGGTGCTGTGCATGTGGGCTTGGTGCATGATGTAAAATGCATGATGCTTTGCATATGGTGCTCCGTGCACAATGCTTGGAGCATGATGCAAAATGCACGGTGCTGTGCGCATGGTGCTCAGCACATGGTGCTTCACACATCGTGCTTGGCATATGGTGCTTGGTGCACGATGCACAACGCATGGAGCTTGGCGCACGGTGCTCGGAGCATGGTGCTGGGTGCATGGTGCTCAGCACATCAGGCCCTGCAGCACCCAGCAGCATGGTGGGGCAAGCTCAGCAGCACCCAACCATCGCCCAAGCACCCACCCACCGCCCAAGCACCCAACCATCGCCCAAGCACCTAAGCATCGCCCAAGCACCCACCCATCAACCAAGCACCCAACCATTGGCCAAGCACGCACCCATCATCAAAGCACCCAACCATGATGCGAGCACCCATCACCCAAGCACCCCAGTAGAGCCCCCCCAACCTCACCACCCTGCCAAGCCACCATGGGCTCCACTGTGCCCAGCCCAACCTCCCCATGGATATTTGGGCAGACCCCCCAAAAGCAAGCGCCGCCCCCGTTTTTCCAGCACGGCTCCGGGTGCTCCCACCCAGCTGGCTCGCGGGGTGCCCATGCCAACTGGTGATGCCGGTGGGGAACGGCGCCGAGGCTCCCCGCATCCCACCCACACAGGCTCTGGCAGTGGCGGGGGGCACGGCAGAGCCGGGGGGACGTGGGGGGACCCCCCAGCAGGGTGCCCGGAGATGCTGAGCTGGCAGGAAGCCGCTCCAGGAAGGCTCATCTGGTTTGACTAACAAATCGCTAACTGCTTCCCCCCGGGCAGGTGGAAGGAAACAAGCTCCCTGGCTGTAAACAACCCCCCCGGCCCCCCGCTTCCCACCCACGGCCCCCCACAGCCCCCCCAGGCAGCGGCTAGGGGCAGGTTGGGACAGGAAAGTGCTTGTGAAACACCCCCCCCCTCCATGTGCTCTGACGCAAGCCCCAGCGGTGGGACGGGGCCCCCCCAGCCCCCCGGGGATGCTGGCACCCCAGGCAGGGCGTGGGGTGACGCAGAGCTTGCGCCAGCCCCAGCCAGGACAACACCTCGCCGGCGCCTGCCACGCCACCACGGCTGCCGGCGTGACTCAAGGGGACAAGCCGGTGGCACGGGGTGGCCTGGAGCAAAGGCCACCACAGCGGGTGACACTGCTGTCCCTCTGCCAGCAGGATGGCGGGGACCGGTGCAGCCCCCCCACAGAATGCCCTGGTGAGGAGACCTGGGCAGTGGTGACTATCGCCATCACCGGTGATGCCCACCCCATGGCAGCAGTGGTGACATGGGGACAATGTGGCAGGAGGGGACCGATAGGCATCTGCTTGGCCCCGTAAACCGATCAGCCCCCGCCTGCTGAAATAACAGCGAGGGGACGCAGCTCTGGTTACCCGCGGTGCCGGGGGCCGGCTGGGTGCCAGGACCTTTGGCTGAGGGCCAGGCGGCTCCATGGGTGACAAACGGGGACCCCCCTGTCCCCCCCATCCCCGCCGGCACACGGCGGAGCTGCTCATCCCGCTCCCCGGCGTTGCCACCCCGCCGCACTCCCCACCCGGAATTTCAGGTCTGGCACCCAAGCCGGCGCCTTCGGGTGCCAGCGGTCCAGCAGGGACATCACCCTCGCCCGGGGCCACCGCCGTGGGGACAACACCGGCTGCGTCACATCAGAGCGGGAATAATCCCCCCCTCCCATGGCACAGGGGCGCATCCCCAGCGGATTCGGCTGCAGGAGGGGTCCCAGCGCCGCGATAAAGAACCACCGCAGCCAGAGCAAAGGCTGAAGGTCGCATGGAGGAGGGATAAGTGCCACCGGGTCCCCTCTGTCCCCTCCAGCCCCCCCGGGACCCCATCCCCAATCCCCGCCGCCATGAGCAGAAGCGAAGGAGCGGGGCCGCGAGGAGCGAGGGCGATAACAGCTCTGCGCCGGCGAGATAAATGGCCCCAGCAGCGCCAAGCTGGCCGCGGCCGGGAGCTAATAGGGGCTGTCAGGGCGGTTTAGAGGAGCCGAGCATCGTTTCGGGGCCCGGCTGGGAGGGACGGCGAGGGGAAGTGACAAGGAAGCAGAGCAGAAAGCGACAGGCGGTACACAAAGAGCATGTCCTCTGTAAGTGGCGATAAACCTTGGGGAAAAAAAAAAAAAAAAAAAAAAAAAAAAAAAAAAAAAAAAANAAAAAAAAAAGAAAAGCTAAATCAGTTGTTTAGCCGATGTACCACATGCTGACAGGGCAAATGTGAAGGCTTTTATGGCCACATGGGTTTTCATTTGCAGTTATTCATAGCGGAGCCCGGGCGCTTTATCTCACTTTACATTATGTGCAACCACAATGCAGACACCCGCACCGCAGCGCGCTGCCTCCCCTGGAAAATATTAATATGGAAATGGCAGGCTGGGGGGGCAGCCAGGCACGGCGGGCTGCGGGAGCCGGGCAGGGAGATAAAACCTGCCCTGAAATGGGGGGGACGGGACCCCCACCCTGCACCCCTGTGTGCAGGAGGAGGGGGAGGCAGGGGCACACGGGGTGCACACGCGTGACCGCCCGCGATGGAGCTGCTGCGGCGTGTGGGGTGTGCATGGTGTTTGCAGCTGCACGCGTGTGTGCACATGGGTGTGTGCCTCGTACAGCCTCTGCAGAGCGGGATGCACGCGTGTGCACACACAAACACCAGCTCTGCACAGTGGGATGCATGTGTGTGCATGCACATGTGTGTGTACCACATACAGCCTCTGCAAAGCGGGATGCACGCGTGTGCACACACAAACACCAGCTCTGCACAGCGGGATGCACACGTGTGCATGCACACATGCGTGCGCCACATACAGCCTCAGCAGAGCGGGATGCACATGTGTGCACATACAAACACACCATGTTTGCAGAGTGGGATGCATGCATGTGTGCACACACAAGCACCATCTTTGCAGAGCTGGATGCAGGCGTGTGTACACAAACATGCCATCTGCAGAACGGGTGCACACGTGTGCAGACAAACACACCATCTCTGCAGAGCAGAATGCACGCATGTCCACACACACAAACACACCATCTCTGCAGAGCGCGATGCACACGTGTGCACACAAACACACCATCTCTGCAGAGCGCGATGCACACGTGTGCACACAAACACACCATCTCTGCAGAGCGGGATGCACGTGTGTGCACACAAACACACCATCTCTGCAGAGCGCGATGCACACATGCATCACCAGCACCTCTCCAGAAGTTCAGACAACCCCAGCAGACCAACATGCACGCACACATCGCTGCACTACCCCTCCAACGACGTGTGCACGCACCCCCACGCACACCACCACCCCTGCACGCCCCACCGCAGCCCCCACCCCTCTCCAGGTCCATGCCCATGCCGGGGGACGCGTGGCGAGGCCATGGAGCATGGCTGGGTGCTGCAGCTTTGGGCTAAGACCCGCCTGGGCTCAGCTCTCCGGCACGGCGTGCCAGCGCCTGCACAGCCCCGTCGGGCAGCGCTCCAGCCATGCCTGCTGTTCCCGGGCTCCGTTCCTCTCCCCGAGCCTCCAGCCCCAGGGTAGTGCCAGACTGGCAGCCTGGAGGCTATTTATTCGCAGGCAGAGGCAGCGGGAGCTGCTGGCGGATGCAGGCGCCTTTGTCCTACCGAGAAGTTTGCTCATCACCTCCCAGGCTGCCCCCCATCTCCCCCCGGCCCATCGTTCTGCCTCCGCACCCCAAATGCATGGAGGCACGGGGGGGGTCCCCAACCCTTTGTCCCAGTGTCCTGCACGCAGGGATGCCAGCGGGCTGCCACGCTCCCCCCCCATCACCACCACCCCTCAGCATCACCCTCCACATGGCCATGGGTCTGGAGGTGACACCCCAAAAGTGGCTGGGGGCAGGAGCGGGGTGGGCACCCCACCCTGGGCTTTGCTGCCAGCCCCAGGGGAGGGGGGGCATCTCCATAACACGACCCCCTCGGCCGTTACCAGGAGAAGCGCTGGCAGCCGGCGCTGGCACGGGGACAAGTCCGGGAGGGAGGCTGCCCCCGAGCACCTCGGGGAAGGGAACAATCCCTGGGCATTTATTTTTTTTGGCAGGCCCCGAGTGCCCACTCACCCCCCCGTACACCCCCTCCCGTCCTCCTCCCGTGCTGGGGCACGGGGATACAATTAAATCAGTGTTCTGCTAACAATCTGCCGGCTAATAAGACATTTTCCTCCCTCTCCCTCCTCCCCCCCACTCCACCCCAATCCGTGTGTGATGGGAGCGCTTTGATATGAGAGTGGACTCTAATGGGTTCGGTGTAAGGGAGCCTTAATTTATTACGTGCCTGTAATTGATGTTTGTATAAAGTAGCTCTTACAGCTCCTCAGAGCGGGAGATGAAAAGCAATCAGTCAGCCATTTGCCTCCAAAGGAAGGAGAGGGGAGAAGACAGACAGCGAGGGAGAACCAGACGTACTCATCAAGCCCAGAGAAAAACCCAGAAAGCCAAGGAACAAAACAAAATCCCCCCCCGTGCGCAGCCTCACCAGCGGCTCCGGCACCACCAGCACCGTTGGGTACCACCGCCAGCATCCCTGGGTTCTGCTGCCAGCATCCCTGGGTATCGCCAGCATTCCTGGGCACCACCGCCAGCATCCTCCAGTACCCCTGCCAGTATCCCTGGGTACCACCAGCATCCCTGGGTACTGCCAGCATCCCTGGGTACCACAACAAGCATCCCTGGGTACCACTGCCAGCACCGCCGGGTACCACTGCCAGCATCCCTCGTTATCACCACCAGCATCCCTCTGTACCCCCACCAGCATCCCTGGGTACCACCACCAGCATCCTCCATTACCCCTGCCAGTATCCCTGGGTACCACCAGCATCCTCTGGTATCCTGGCCAGCACCACTGGGTACCACTGCCAACATCCCTCAGTATCACCACCAGCACCCCTCAGTATCACCACCAGCATCCCTCAGTACCCCCGCCAGCATCCCTGGGTACCACCACCAGCATCCTTCGGTACCCTCACCAGCATCACTAGGGACCACCCCCAGGTACCACTGCCCCAGTGCCCCCAGGGCCGTATCCTGCCGGGGATGCTGGGGGCAGGCAGCCTTGCGGAGCCGCGCCAGGGCAGGATGTGGCCCCCTCCCTCGCCGGCAGCACGCGTGGGGCTGATTAGGCGAGGTGGGCTGCGGCAGCCGGTGCTGAGCTGCTCTAATGACGGCGGGCGCTGGGGAGTCACGTGCCGCCCAGCGCCGGCTGGGGAGCCGTACGTCACCAACCCCGGCAAAAAAAATCGGTGCTAAATTGAATCAATCCATCTTGGAAATGGCTCTTGTCAGCCAGTGTCAGGGAGAGCGTCTGCGGGAGAGGGATCAGGCGGGGGCAGGCCGGCGAGGGCCAGGCGGTCGGCACCGCTGCTGCGGCACTGCCGGCACTCTCCTGGCCCCCCCGCGGCGCTGGCCAACCCCATACGGTGGGTTTGGGGGTCCTGGGCAGAGCAGGATGGGGTCCCCATGGGGAAAAAGAAGAGCAGAGCTCATGCTGTGCCTCAGTTTCCCCACACAGGGCATCCTACCACATCCACAGCAAGAAAAAGCCAAAAGGAGGGATGGAGACCCCCCCAAAGCCCCTCTGCACCCCAACACTGTGCCCAGAGCAAAGCGTGCCAGGATGGGAAGGATGATGCCGCGCCAGGGAGACAAAGCCGGCGAGGCTTGACACAAATCGAGATGGATCCTCGACGGACGAAGCCCGCAGCCTGGCGAATTAAAACGTAGTGCAAAAAGGGGGGAGGACGGGGGGACGGACGGGACGGAAACAGCCCCAGTGATTGATTTTCCATCCAGACATTCAAACTAAGCGAATATGTCACCCAGACAAGCCCTCGGAAAGCCGCAGCGAGCCCAGATTTATCCTCTGTATGGACCAGAGACCATCAATCCCAATTCATCGTCTTCCCGCCGCCGGTCCCCATCCCACCCGCTGTCCCGGCATCGCCGCGGCGATGCCGGGACAGCGGGTGGGATGGGGACCGGCGGCGGGAAGACGGGGTGTAGGAGCCAACATCACACCAGGAAAAGGGATACAGGCAAAGGGACACATAACCGGGCTCCTAACGAAGGTAATTAGAGGGGAAAGCATCGCTCGCGCCGCTTCTCCTAATTAAGAACCCAAGCGATTCCCCAACCCGCCTGTTCCCCGGCTCCGGTAGAGCCTGTTATTTACCTGCAGCTAATAGGTTGGGCGCAGTTAATGATAGTCTTGTATCAAATGGCTGGATCTTGGCTTCTGACAGCTTTAAAGAGCCGTCTCGGGGACACGCGAGGGTTTCTAATTACGGGGTTCGTCACGGGGAAGGCTGGGTTCAACACCAGTCACTCTCCCCCGGTGACATTTCTGCCCCGGCTTGGCAATCTAAACACAACCCAGTTGGTTAAGGTTAAAAATACGGCGCTCGACAAGACAAGGGGATCATAATTTGGGTCACAGCCGGGTTTAATTAATTGGAATGAAGCAATCAAAGCGCCGCGTGCGGTAATTACAGCCTGGCTTGGAACGGGGCTGGGGGAGGCGGTGGTACCCAGGAGAAGGGATGTTGGGGAGGCGGTGGTACCCAGGTGAAGGGATGCAGGGGGAGGCGGTGGGACCCAGGCGAAGGGATGCGGGGGAGGCGGTGGTACCCAGGCGAAGGGATGCAAGGGGAGGCGGTGGTACCCAGGCGAAGGGATGCGGGGGGAGGCGGTGGGACCCAGGCAAAGGGATGCGGGGGGAGGTGGTGGGACCCAGGCAAAGGGATGCAGGGGATGGCGGTGGTACCCAGGAGAAGGGATGTCGGGGAGGCGGTGGTACCCAGGCGAAGGGATGCAGGGGGAGGCAGTGGTACCCAGGCGAAGGGATGCGGGGGGAGGCGGTGGTACCCAGGTGAAGGGATGCAAGGGGAGGCCGTGGTACCCAGGCAAAGGGATGCAGGGGGATGCTCCCCACCACGAGGACAGGCAGGGGGACATCTCCCTCGCCCCAGGGTGCAGATAGGCATCGCGTGCGAGGAACTGGCGGGATGGGGAGGGAGATGCCAAGCAAGCGAGCAGGGAGCTTGCAAGGATGCCATCCCCGGAGCATCACACGCCAGCCTCACGCAAATGTCATCCAGGCGAAGTGGGATCTGTCCCCAGTGTCCTCGTCCCCATGGTGCCACAGGGACACAGCCCAGGCTCCCAGCCACCCCGCCACGCAGCCACGGCCAGCGAGTGATTTATTTTCACCAATTACTGGGATATTTTTCCCTTCACTGGGACGATGCTTAATTGATTGGAACCTATTGAAAATAAATTAACCGGCACCGGGGTGGGGACCTGTTTACGGCTCCTCCACGGGGCAAGGGGGGAGGACACGGGAGCGGCTCCTACACACACGGGTGATGCTGGAGAGGACCAGGATGGTGCTGGAGGAAGGTGGGACAGGCTAAAAATCCCCCCACGCTGCTCACCAGGCTCCTCTTATGGCTGATACAAGGGGAAACTGAGGCACGAAGCAGCATTCCTCAATGGAAAACCAGAGCAGACCCAAAAATATTCATCCCCCCACCGCCAAGGCGGAGGAGGGATGCTGGCGACGGTGACCCCATTAAGCGAACCCTAGCTAGCATTAATTTGACCCCATCCGCCGCGCGCTAATCAGCTGGAACCGTGGCACCCAGCTCAATCCAAATTGATTTACCGAGCCTGGAAATGGATACAAATGTGATTAAAGGCTTTTTATTTTCCATAGGTCCTCTCTAAAATGATTTAAATCAATTGCTACGTGCGGGGTCCTCCCCCACCCCCCTCCCCGCTCGACCCCGCGGCACCGTGGCGCCGCGGGGTCGAGCGGGGAGGGGGGTGGGGGAGGACCCCAATTTCCACCAGTGACCCCACAGCACCCACCCAAAGGGGAGCAGCACCCCAATTCCCACCATTGACCCCCCAGGACCGTTGGTCGGACCCTGAGCATCCTTCAGCGGCGGGATGCGGGCGCGGCGGGCAGCCCTGGCGAGGGCTCAAAAGCCCATTAAGCTGAGCGGCGATGCGCGCCCCGTTTGTTCGTCAATTATTCAAGCAATAATTGCACCCTTATTTAAAGTCTAGTCTTGCGTACGCGGCGCTGCGAGGCTGCCAAGGCCCACGTTTCGATTTACACCCCCGGCGTACGCTCTCCAATTAATTAAGCAAAGGCATTCCTCCGCACGATCTCAGGTGTGCGACCTGCCCCGCCGCCCCGTTCAGCCCAGTTCAGCCCAGTTCAGCCCAGCATCGCCTGGTCCAGGGGTCCCAGCCCATGGTGGGGGGGTTATGGGGTTGTAATTAGGGATTCTTGTTATTAGGATCGGAGCTTTCCCCAGGGATGGATGCTCTAGCTCTGGACTATAAAACTGATTAAAGATGAAAAAAATCCCCTCATCTGGACTTTGTTATGAATTTCCCCTTTGGGGGAAAAAAAAAGGAGATAAGGAAAAGGTGAAAAAGAAAGAAAAAAAGGAGAAAAGGAGAGGAAAAGGAGAAAAAGAAAGAAAAAAAGGTGAAAAAGAGAGAAAAAAAGGAGAAAAGGAGAGGAAAAGAACAAAAAATGAGAGAGAGGAAAAGGAGAAAAAGGAGAAAAAGAAAGGGAGAAAAAGAGAAAAAGAGAGGAAAAAGGAGAAAGAGAGGAAAAGGAGAAAAAGAGAGAAAAAGGAGAAAAAGAGAAAAATGAGAAAGATGAAAAGGAGAAAAAGGAGAAAGAGAAAAAATGAGAGAGAAAAAGGAGAAAAAGAGAAAAAAGGAAAAAAGAGAAAGGAGAAAAAGACAAAAAAAGGAGAAAAAGAAAGAAAAAAGGGAAAGAGAGAAAAAGGGAGAAAAAGGGAGAAAAAAGGAAGTAAAAGAGAGAAAAAAGGAGAAAGAGAGAAAAAAAGGAGGTGGGGAGGAGGGGGCTGACAGTGGCATCCCGCTCGTTACCGGCGGCACTTAACGAGGGGGGAGGCTGGGAGTGACAGGCACCAGGAGGTCAATTCATTCATCTGGCCATGTTATTACAAGCCCAAATTTATTGTCACCGGGCCACATTAGCCCTGGCACCGAGGACGCGAGGTTGCACCCCTACTGAATAAGCAGATAAATGAAAGACATCTGGAGAGCAGAACGGAGGGGCAGATTATTAATGCTGAAATTTAGAAGCCAAGGTCTAAGCCACGAATCCATCAGCGCAACCAGTTATGTCCAATAAATTAGGGGAGATAAGGATTGAAGGATGGGATATTAAAGGCAACATTCATTTCTGAACGGGCACAAGGGCTCCAAGGCATCCTGCCCACCCCGCTGTTAACCCTCGCTGGCCGGGGATGTGGCGGGGAGGTGGCGGCTGGGGGGACAGGGATGGGTCCAGGTCCCCACGCAGAGCCAACCCTGCCACCGGCTGCCTAAGGCGGGGTTGTCCTCGGCGGTGATGAAGAAGTAAGGGTGCAGGATGATGGAGCGTGCACGATGGAGCACGCATGACGGAGTGTGCGTGAAGGCAGAGCGTGCACGAGGACGAGTGTGCACAAGGATGGAGTGTGCATGATGCTGGAGCACGCACAATGATGGACCATGCACAAAGACGGAGCGTGCAAGATGCTGGAACACACACGATGCTGCATGCATGAAGAGAGCATTGCACAGTGATGGAGTGTGCACGATGATGAAGTGCGTGCAAAGATGGAGCACGCATGAAGACGGAGCGTGCAAGATGATAAGAGTGTGCACAATGGAGCATGCAAAAAGATGGGACTGTGCAAGACGATGGAGCATGCACGAAGACAGAGCGTGCAAGATGACGGAGCACACACCAAGGTGGGAGTGTGCAAGATGACGGAGCACGCACACAGAGATGATGGAGCTTGCACGATGGCATGTGCACAATGGAGCGTGCACACGTGGGAGAGGCTGGCACGGGGGAGCAGGGCACCCCACGGCTGCAGCAGGTCCCCAGCCCTCCCCGCAGCCCATCCATCCTCCCCAATTAAGGGGCTAACGAGCCTGGGGGCTGGTGCCGCTCCTTGCAGCTCCAACATCTGTGACCATCACCCCAGCCTCTCCCCCCCATCCGTGGGCTGGGGTTCAGCTGGGGACACCCCACGCTGCAGGTCCACCTGCCTCAGTTTCCCTAATGCCATCGCAGGGGACAGACGGCGCCTGGCTCTGTGGGGACAGCTTGGTCCCCATCCTGCTGGCCCTGGGGGTGACGCTGAAGCCCAGCAGCCCCCGGCACCCCCATACCCAGAGCCAGCCGCAGTGGGTGCACCCCCTGGGGAGGCGAGAGGATGAGGTGAGACGGGGGCTGGTGACCTGCTCGGTGGCATGGCCCTGGGGACAACTGAGCACCTTGATGGCATGATGCCTGGAAGGGAAAAAAAGATCTTTTTGCTCCCAAGGAAGCAGCTGGGGGGGGTGACCGCTCAGCAGTGGGGACACCCATGTGTGTCTCCCCTTAGCACCCCAAAAACTGGCATCTGGGAGGAGAGGGGTGGGCTAAAATGGGGAGGTGATGGTGGAACGGGGGGTTCCCTGATGCTGGTCCCTTACACCCCAGCAGCCAAGGGGTGTAAGGGCAGGAAGACAGGCAGAGCCCCCCCAAATGCTGACCTGGCCCCCAGAACATCGACCAAGCACCCTGCCCAGCCCCAAGTCCCCCCAGCACCCCCGCAGCTCCATCCTCCCCAGTTCTCCCAGTTCAGTGCCCCGCCAGGACCCCCCTGGGGACCGCAGCGCAGCTCCAGGGGGGTTTCCACCTCTCTCCCCCTCCCCGCGGCAGCTCCCGAGCACATTTCCACCAGCCTCATCTGGCATCCCAGGGATTTGGGATTTGTTTAAGCTCTTTTCACCCACCGGACTCTAATCGGCGCGTTTGCCCGACCTCCACCCGGTGAAACCACGGCCGTGCCGGCGGCGACGCCGGAGGGTCCCGGCTCGGGGCAATTCCCAGCACCAAAGCCCAGGGCAGCCCCCCGCCCCGGGGCCAGGATTAGCTATCAAATAACTTTGCATTTAAACCCTTTTTAACGGGGCTGGAGGTCGGGAGCGAAAGGGCAGAGGTTAAGCCTGGCCATGGCCGGGCGCTGACCCCGAGGATGGGGATGCTGGGGAGGGGACGGAGCGGCACGCAGGGACGGGGGGGTGTGGGACCCTTGCCCCCGGCCATGCCACCCACCCGCCTCCCCTTGCACTGAGCTGGGGAGGGGGTGACTGGTGGGGACCCAATGGTGGGGGGGACCAGCAGGACCCCATGGTTGGGGGTGAGCAGTGGGACCCCACGGGAGGGGTGACCAGTGGGTCCCCATGGTTGGGGGTGACCGGTGGGACCCCATGTTTAGGAGTGACCAGTGGGGCCCCCATGGTGGGGGGTGACTGGTGGGGACCCCAGGGTTGGGAGTGACCGGTGGGACCCCATGGGTGGGAGTGACCGGTGGGGACCCCATGGTAGAGGTTGACCAGTGGAGACCCCTTATTGGGGGGGGTGACCAGTGGGACCCTATGGCTGGGGGTGACTTTTGGGTACCCCATGATGGGGGGTGTCCCCCCAGCCCCCAGACTCGCATCCCCCATCACTTACTGAGGCTCTGCAGCCAAGACGACCAGCTCTTCATCTCCAGCATCCCAGGGGTCCCACAGCCCCCTCCCTATCCCAGCGCTCAGGCTGCCGGCGGGACCGGGGACCGGTTGCACAATCCGGCGGCGGGATGCACAGCACCGGCGACAAACCATGGGCGGGAGATAGCGACCATTTTATTCCCTTTGAACTCTGCTTGCCTGCCTCCGGCGTGCTCGTCTCCCCCCTCCCCGGCGCCCAGGGCTGGTCCTGAGTTCGGGGAGCTTTGCTTTTCCCTCCTCCTCCCTCCTTGCACTTGATAGCAGGCTCGTCAAGGCTGCGGCGCTGCTGCTGACCCCTGCCCCGCCGCTGCTAATTAAAGCTGCGCTGTGACAGTTCAAGTGCCTCGCCGCCAGTTTGCAGCGCTGCTGCTTCTAATTGGAGATGCTTTTTATTTTTTTCATATATATATATTTCTCAATAGACGCCACCATGGGGTTTGGGGGGGGGTCTAAAGGCGGGACAGTTTGCATCCATCCCTGGGGGTGTTGGTGTAGGGGGATGCAGCACCCTGGTACCCCGCCTGCATCCATCCGACATCAAAAAGTAGAAATTATGGCAAAGGTGAAGCAGAACGGGATAAAAAAGCCCTGAAAGCAAGGAGGGGGAAGAAGTTGGTCCCCAGGAATGTCCCCAGGCTGTGACCAAGGAGGGGGCACCCCGTGCCGCTGCCTCCCGATGTATTTTTGGATGGGGAGGAGGCGCGAGGGCAGCGGGCACGGCGGGGAGCCAAGACCCGCGGTATCTCCCCGCCGCAGAGCAGGGGTTGGCACGGGCACAGGGTATCGACGGGGACACCTGGGTCCTGTCCCCATCCCTGCGCACGGCCCTGGCCACCCCCCAGCTGAGACCGTGCAAAAATCGTGACGCTTGTGTGACCCCCAAGAGCTGCATCACAGCCGCATCGGGGTGATGGGGGCACCCCAGCACCCGTCCATGTGTCCCCCCTGCCGTGTCCCCCCCGAGCCGTGCCAGCAGCCTGGCGGCTCTATTGTGTCGTGACAGACGAGCTGTTTTATCGCGGCGGCGCGGGAGCCAGCGCCAGCCGTCGCCCTGACCCCGCCGGCGGGCTGAGCAGAAACAGAAGAGGGTTTGTATCATCCTGGCGGGTCAGAGGCCAGGGGGGCAGCCGGGTCCCCCCCCCCCCCGCGCCGCCAAATTCCTGGGATGCACGCCCGGGCAGGCAGCTGTCCGCGGCCCCTGCCCCACAGGTGGGGGGCTGGCAGGGGGTGGGGACAGTCCCCTGAGTCCCCATACTGCTCCCCCAGCCTCCCCTTGTCACCCCCTGCCATGGGGACTGCTCCTTGAAATGGTGTCCCCAACCTGAGCCATCCTGCAGCACCCCCAAAAGGGTGTCCCCAAACTGCCCTGTCCCATAGCACCTCTGAGATGATGTCCCCAACCTGCCCTGTCCCGTAGTACCCCTGAAAGTGTCCCCAACCCGCCCCTCCCCGCAGCACCCCTGAACTGATGTCCCCAACCCACCCCATCCTGCAGCACCCCTCAACCCCTGTCCCCAATCTGTCCTGTCCCACAGCACCCCTGAAACNCATCCTGCAGCACCCCCAAAAGGGTGTCCCCAAACTGCCCTGTCCCACAGCACCCCTGAAACAGTGTCCCCAACCTGCCCCATTCTGTACCACCCCCTGAAAGTGTCCCCAACCCACCCCATCCCACAGCACCCCCAAACCGATGTCCCCAACCCTCCCCATCCTGCAGCACCCCAAACCCTGCCCTGTGCCGTGCAGAGCCTGTCCCTGTGGGGGGACACAGACAGGGACAGGGANGGCAAAACACAAAGCGGAGCCAAGAGGCGTTCCGCCTGCGATTTCCTCTGCTCCGTTATTGACAAACAAGCTGCTCTGCGCAGGTGACGGCACGGCAGCTGGGGCACCGTGGCATGTGCTAGACCCGTGCCAAGCCGTGCCATGCCATGCCATGCTGTGCCATCCCATCCCATCTCATCCCATGCCATGCCATGCTGTGCCGTGCCGTGCCATGCCGTGCCATCCCATCCCATCCCATCCCATCCCATACCGTGCCACCCCATGCCATGCTGTGCCACCCCATGCCATCCCATCCCATCCCATCCCATCCCATCCCATCCCATGCTGTGCCATCCCATGCCATGCCATGCCGTGCCGTGC